>BRZM01001052.1:71662-154659 GCA_033238685.1 Lates japonicus | reverse complement strand
TAGCAGTACAGAAACTGCCACCCTGAGTGAGGTTTTTCAACCTTGAGGCTGTATCAAAAATACTCACATTTTATTATGCTGCTGGATCATAGCCATACAGCTATGCAGAAATCATCTTCTGTTTGATAATGATATAATACAACATATGGGTTTATAAGAATGATTTGTCTTTTTTTAAAGATAGGCAGTCATTTAAAAAAAATATTTAAAAGGAAAGAAAAGAAGAAAAAAAGTCCACTGGTGCCTTGCTGGAATGTAGATTTACAAATATATGGTTTAATGTTTCAAAGACTCACTGATTGTTGTGAATTGCTCAAAGGAGAAATAGTCCAGTGTTGGGGACTGCTTTGAAAGGCTACAGCAGAATCATTTCCCACATTGGTGATCAAGTGATATTTGAGACATGGGACACTGTCATCTGGACTTAATCCTTCCCATTATGTCAGGTGAAGAAGAACACATACTGAGCTTCCATATGGCACAGAAATAAGATAAATCAGCCTTTGGATACACATTTGTTTATGGATCATTCATTTTGGTAGCTCTGCACATGAAGTTTTGATCCTTTAAAATGCATTTAATTTGTGTGTGTGTGTGTGTGTGTGAACACTTGGGAAGGATTTCTCTTCACCTTTCACCACCTTGCGCCTCCCAGGTCATGTAAGCGTTGAATTCAATTTAAACAGTATTTGATATTTTTGACCATATAAATTATACATACGTTAACCATATACTTTTACTGCATAATGTGTATTTCAGCTTTTCATTTGTCATGAAATTAATGTTTCCTTATTGATGATGATTGATTTTAAACTGATTCCTTTGTGAAAGACAACACTCATGAGAAGTTTGTTTTAATCAAACTCTCACCTCTACTATTCTTCTGTTTAAGGTTTTTATTTAATTAAATCTTCTGAATATATTGTTTCTTCCTGTCCTATCACATTAAAATAAAACATATCTCACTCCTGACTTCTTTTATTATCTCTCCTCACTTGCCTCTCTCTTCCTTTGCTTGCTCTCCCTCTCTGTGCCTTGATATTTCTCTTCTATTTAAGGCCATAAAGATCAGCTTTAGAAAAGACATTTCAATTTACTTACTGGCCTTTGGAAAGCACCTCCGGTTAGATTTGGATGCCATGGTAGAGTTAATGGTGTATATCTGTTAAATGGCAGCGTAGACCACAGCATCGATCAAATACAAGGAAGATATGGCGGTAGATATAACGGGTACCAGAGCATTATCCACTCTGTCAAGGAGAATGAGAACTTCTAGCAGATGTGGTTATCTGTTTTAGCGTAAGCATTTCATCCCACTGACCCCTTAAAACAAAAGGGTTTCCTGTTTCAGCTCTCTAGCATGGGGACACAGTGCAGAACAGCTAACTGTGACTTTTCACTCGATTAATCATCAGAGAGAAAGCCTGCAGGCTGCAGGCATCAATAATTTCATGAAAGGGCTTTACATTAAAGATTATAAGCATGAGAATATCTTAACATGTTAAATCAGCATTTTCTCCCTTTTGCTTAAATGCTTTTGCTACCCTCAGGTGTGCTGACCCCTCAGTGTAACATGCCTTGTGGAACAAGCAGCAGCTCCTGGAAGTCGATTTCAGTTTCCATATTCATTAGGATGACAGTGGCTGAGGAAGAAACCATGTGGTGTCCAGGACACAGAGGGCAGAGCAATAAATGCATCTACACCAAAACAACACCCCTTTTTCCAGTATTTTGCATCTACTTTTTCATTATACCTTCTTTACAATGAAATCAGCATATGTTTTGTTTATTAAAGTGTGATTTCTTAACATGTGTTTGGTAAAATTCAAATAACTTCTTGATCTGTAATTACTTGCATTTTAGGAGGCGGTGGTTATTCATTTAATTCCACTAGGGTCATTAATTGATTTGGCTAATTAAATCACACCTGTTTCCTCCAGTTGGAAAACCACAGAGCCAATCAGGGCTTTATAGATGATATTAAAATTAGAAATAACAAACTCTTAAATCAGCATATTTCTTTTAGTCAATGTGAAAAAGTTGTACTGATTCAGGACCCTCACCCCACAAGCAGAAAACAACTGGCAGGATTACAGTCAAACTGAATACTGAAATGGAAAATGGCAGTCCAGTCTAATTATCAAGGCTGGGCGTTACATTCAGTGCATCCAGTTATTATTGTTGCCAAATAACTGTTGGATCAGGTCCAGGGCTGACTTCAGAGTAAACATGATCCTATATAAAATGTCAAATTGCAGTGTATCTCTGTTGCTGTTTTCTTTACTGTAGTAGTAATATCTATTATTTGAATAATAGCTGTATCTTAGTTTATGGAATCAACTTTTAAGTTTTAATATTAGGTTAATTTTTTAAATATATTGGGCTTTCTGGACAAGCTAACAGTTCATATAACATGCTATAACGGCTAACAGCTATAACCTTCAGTCTACATTTCTCATCTAATTTCAAGATGAAACAACCACATGTTCCCTTTCTGCAAAACACTTTTGAATCATCTTTCTTTTCCTTGTGACGAACTACTCCTGAACAGCACAGTTCACAATTTCAGAATACTACAGCTCACAGAGGTGTCACTGCTCACCACTTATGTCTGCTCTACACCCATGGGTGTGAGAGCCTTACTAGCCTTCACCTTTACAAAGATCAGCTGGTGTACATTCAGAACAGTGAATATCTCAAAAGAAACCGACGGGTGTGGCCAATGGCGTGTACATATGCATTGATGTCTATTTTGTGAGCAGCTACATCTGTGTTCTTTGATCTCTCTATCTTCCTCTCTGTCTTGTCTCCACACACATGCTGGTGGCGAGAGGATCCAATCAAGGTACTCAAGCTAAAGGGAGGTGGTGGTGTGGTGGGAGTAGAAGTGTAAGATGTTTTAGAACATATATTTTCTCTGACTGACAATGCCGAAGAGCAATGAGAGTGACCCAGTTGCAGGATTCCAATTAGTATTAGATATGCAACAGTTGAGATTAGAATGTACCTCGTCCCTCAGTGGGAGGGAGGAGAGTGGGGATAGGGAAGAGGGTGTGGTTGCTCTGATTCAGCCGAGCCGTGTGGTGTGATAAAATTGTGTGCGTGTATGTGTGTGTGTGTGTGTGTGTGTGTGTGTTGCATAGAGAGGGGAGGGTGGAAGATAAAGGCATCAGGGACACAGCTGAACATTGCTTTTTTTCAAAAACACCATACACACACACACACACACAACACAGAGATCAGTACTGTCCTGTCTGTCACCTAGGGGTATTTATTTCCTAAATAACGGCCTCTAACGCGGGAGTGGGGTGTTACAATCAGTGAAGAGAATAGAAGAAATAGGGTGCTGCTGCCTCTGTTGCTGTTACTGTGTGCATGTGTGTGTGTCTGAATCGGGTGAAGCAAATGTAGCTTGCTTTTTGCGGGAATGTTCTTAGAGTGAGACAGACTAACTGTGTGACCTTGTTGTGGTTTGTGTTTGGTTCATAACGTCCGAGGAAGTGGGATTAAAAAACACCTCAGCAGTTGTTAATAGATTGGATTACTGGAGGTGGTCATTGTTTTAAACAGGACTGTAGAGTGAAAAAACCACTGAGCAGCTTCAGACTGTGATGTGACACAAAAATACTACTACTAGTACTACATTTAAATTTAATCATTGTTGCTTTATTTATTTGTGCCAAATTATTGTACAGCTGGTTGTGTTTAGCGAGTTGTATATTGTGTCGTAATAATAGTAATAATAGTAACTAATAAAAATCTCATAATAAATCTATTTTTATTTACCGTGAATGGACTGGCGATCTGTCCGGGTGTCTCAACCCCTCACAACCTGAAAGATAAACAGTATAGATAATGGATAGATAATTTATTTATTTTATTTATATTTCTACCACTACATTTCAATGAAAATATTATGATTTTTTCTCAGTAAATCTATCAGCACTTCATGTAACTTCTTATTTACTTAAAGATTTTACACACAAAGCATATGGTCGGTTTATAAATATGATGAAGTACTATGGTTAAACTACCCAACACTGTAAAAGTGGGTCAAATTAAGCTTGCTCTCGGCCCACTACAACATTTCAGCACTATACTATCAATATACTACAATTACATTAATAATAATCTAACACTTGCAGGAAAATCTACTGCATTTACATGCTGATAGTGTTGTACATTGAATATTTCACATTTATAACTAAACAATAATATAATCCTATTGAGAATGCTTCAGCCCTGCTAAACAAGGCTAAAGATCAATGAACCAGCAGCAAAACAAAATAAATAAAGAGACTGTGTCAGGTAATAGCTGTGTGGCCCCATGTCTGCATGTGTCCCTGAGACATTATATAAATATAAGTTTGAAATAATGTTGTGACGAAAAGTAATTGATAATTTTACTAACTACTAAACTAAAATAAGTAATGACATAATAATACCTATTATAAGTATATTGTTTAAGTGAAAGAGACACCTCGGTGAATTGGATAAACAGTGTGCTGCTGTCTTTAATTCTTCATCCATTTATGATAGCCAAGCAAATAACATAGTCACTGTCTCTAACATCTGCACACTGCCATAAGTCTTGGGCAAGCTTGGGCATACATCGTTTGATTGTGCAATAACCAAAGAATATCAATTAATTTATTGGATATATGACTTACGACCTAGAGATGCATGTTGGTTTGTAACTCAATCACAGCAATATACATCAAAATGGCAATAAAATAAAGTAACAGTTTGCAAATGTTAACTCTTACATTTATGTCAGACTTTAAAGATAAGATAAAATAAAGGCAAGATAAAGATAAACTTTATAGTCTAGTGGAAATTTGTCTTGGGCTAAAGAGTGCAAGATCACGGCTGACAGAACCTATACGCAACCCTGTGCATGGATGTAAAAATACAAGTAGTGCATTACTACATTTCAGACAAAACTTTGTACCTCCAGTACTGATCGTCTCTCAACCTCTGTTTACCTCAATATCATAACCTCAAATACTGCATCCGCATCCTGGTTTATACTTTTGACTTACTATGGGTTTGCTTTTAATACTGTGCCATGAAATACAGTAGTACCTTACATATTTTTAGTTGAAATAATTCACTTTGGACAATTGCAACATATATAATGAGTTCTCTGTTACTATCTCTGCATCAATTCTTTCATTATCATTCCAGCATAATATTGTTATTGAAGATGCATAACATTCCTTGCCTCAGGATACTAATACTTCCTGTTTACGGGGGCAGTTGCAGGTCTATGTGAACCTTCAGGAGAGGGTTGAAGTAGGAGTATCGTGCATTCATTTAAAAATTAAGCAAACTGTAACCCACTTAGTGACTGGAAATGCTACACCTCAAAATTAGGTTTACCACCAAATGGCCCCATTTATTCTCCTTAAGCTTTTTCAGTGAGATCACAAATATGTCCAGCGTTTACATGTTTTTAATCACTGATTTGTAGTCACTCAAATTGCATCACATTCACCATAAGGATGGAATCTGGTCTGCCATCATTTGGCCTCATCTCAGACTTAAATGTAGCCGTTGGCAGACTTTCTATGGTGGTCACAACATTTTATCTGAACAGAAGTATTAGGTCATGTCTTTCTCGACTTTTCACTCTGTAGCTCAGGACTGGGATCATGTTGTTCACTGACCTTTATCGAACCCAATAATGACAGTTTAGGTCACTTTTGTCCTGTCCCTCTTTTATAAGTCCATAACCCGGCCTGAACCTCCAGGCCCAAAGCAATCGAATTAGACTATCATGCCAATGAATATTCAAACTCTGCAACATATCTATGTGTTCAATTGGAAGTGACACCGATTGGTCTTCATGACTAAGCTCTCTGCACATGAGCTGAACTAGCGTCTCAAAAGGAGCCCTTCAGGTAGATGGGTCCAGCTGTTAATATCATACTTCCATTAAGGATTCTGAGAGAATAAATAAAGAGATAGGAGGATTAGTTAAGCGGGGCTACAAGGACAGGATCAATTAGCACCCAGCCTCAATCACCCGGCCCAAACCCCCTATCTGTTCCACAGCTCGCTCATATCCAGGTTTGTTTTCTTTGCTGTCATTGTGTTCAGGCTGATTGGCAAGAGGTCTGATGTGGCTGACATGGTCAATTGTTATAATTAGGTACTCAACACTCAGAAACCCCAGTGACGTGCCTTAACCCCCCGTTCACACTGCACCCTGTATGCCTCTGTCCAGATTACAGCCCAGTCCTCATCTGAACTCCTCAAAATTACATCTCTAAAGTAATAATTTTATCTAGCTGTGCCTATAGAGCTCTGCAAATCATTTCGGGGTGACATCCTTGCAGTTAATGTAAACATGCAGTACTTGTACTTTAAGTGCAGCTTCCTGTGGAATAATTTAGCGATGCCATATGTTATGTTAGCAGTGTGATAACTATATTAGAACAGTGTACAGTTTAAATACTACTCAGTTTTACACCAGACCTTTTTGAGGAGCTGATAACTGTAATAAGTAATTTTAGTACAGGAAATGGTCTCACCTTGTTTTTGCATTTTGATTGAATATTATTCATGATTCTTGTTTTTCCATCAGTTACATATAAGCTTGATGCCTTAAGGCCTTAGTATGTGTCAAGTAAAATAGGTTGTATGATGTGTTGTCCACTTGATCTTTGAAGCAAAGTGTTAAATATTACAATCAGTAACAGGTCGAAAGCAGTTTTTTTTTCTGCTCCAGTTTCAAGAATTTGTCACAGGGTTTGAATGTGGTTGCTTTCAGATAAATATAGAGCTATTCAGCAGATTGGTAATGGAGTCAAGGTTTATAGTGGATGCTTGTACAGAGAAATGTTTTTTTTTTAAATGTTCCAGATTGTGAAGATGTCAGATATGATGTTCATTGGTCACCGCCTCTATGAGGATGAATCTAATGAATCTATGTGAATAGTTCCTCCAAAGCACCATAACTGATGAATAACGAGCAACATTTCAACATAGCCGAAGTGAGGTCAAATATTGTTTGGATCGGTACAACAACTTCAAGAATTGCAAATTAAAATATGAGATGATTTTGTTCATGGGTCCACAACTATTGAAAATGTTGATTAACAAAGGGTGATAATGGTCTTGCACTCAACTGACACAATTTCCAGGACACTGACATTTCCTCTGTGCATTCATAGGCGTCTTGATAACTTACATACAGGTCAGACATATATAATAAAAAATTCAACGTTTTTGTTTGTTTTGTTTTGTTAAACTGGCCTGTGTATAGTTCCATGACATGAGTTAGCTTATTCTGAAATTAACACTGACATCTGGTGACATGTCATAAGCCCATACAAAAATGGAATGAAAAAATATTCGTTAAAGGTTTTATGGGTTTGAGTAACAAAGAGTAAACCATGTTATTTTGTGAAACATAATGCTGCCCTAGGCCCCCCGACAACAATTAGCATCATCACCAAAAACAATTTCCAATATAAAAGCCTTGTAATGCATAGAACGTAACTGTGACTTTTCATCCCGTTTACTTGATCAAATAGTGGTACTGAACTGAGTTCATAACAGCTTTACCTGCTTTAATCAGCTTTCTTCAGCCCTTTTGTACCAACACATCCTGATGTTCATCACCAACAAATGAAGTGAAACTCATACACACAGATAAACAACAACAAATGAACAAGACAAACTAAAGATCAAGAAAAGCATGACCACTCTTGTATCTCGCTCTTTGTTGTTTGTCCTATCTCAACGCGGTCCTGTGTTCTTGAACTGAAAATGGTATTGAGACAAACAGCACCATTCATGGTCATCAGTAATTAGCTAACAAGTGCT
The DNA here is from genome assembly GCA_033238685.1 of Lates japonicus. Classification (NCBI taxonomy): domain Eukaryota; kingdom Metazoa; phylum Chordata; class Actinopteri; family Centropomidae; genus Lates; species Lates japonicus. The sequence goes on along the minus strand of BRZM01001052.1, from coordinate 146,826 downwards.
TGAGCGTGCCTCACAGATCAACCAACCCTCAAGAGCCTACCGAATTCAGGCAAGCCGCATTTCCAATTGTGTGTTGGTGCTAATTTGTTATTGTGCGTAATTGTGATGAGTATTGGGTGTGCATTCATTGTTTTGCGTATTTGTAGGCCAACAGATTGGTAATGGGCAACCTTATCTGCCGGCCCAGTGTGAGAGTTAGGAAGAAGAAGAAGAAAAAAAAAACAAAAGGAAGGGACTACAAAGACGTTGTAGTCCCCCATCACACACACACAGTAACACACACTCTCTCAATCTCACTCTGCTTCTCTGTCATCATCTTAGTATGATCTGCTTCATCCCTTCTAAGACTGTTGAAGTTAAAAAGCCTGAAATTTAGAAAAATAGCACTTTGATCATCTTCAGGGTGTGAGGCACAGAGCATTAAATAGGGAGAACACTGAGGGCTTTGGTTTGATGAGAAATGTCGTGGGAGGTGTTGCCTTTCTCTGCTGAAATATTAGAGCAGGAGACTTGCCTCTGGTGAAGGTGTTACTGTTCCTGGTCTGATCAGAAAACATGTTTGGCAGGAAGCTGAAGTCTTTCTTTTGGCAAGAACCCAGAAGAAATGTAGATGCAACTGTTACTCAGGAGATAGAGCAGGTCCACTAAACAGAAGGTCAGTGGTTCAATCAGAGATAAGATACTGAACCCCAATCTGCCAATGCTTTTTGAATGTGTGCACATCTGTTAGAGCTCTATATGTATGGAACATGCACTGTATGAATGTGTGTGTGAGTGGGTGAACGTGTGTGTGTGTGTTTCTAGCAGATGTACTACTAATAAGGCAGACAGCCATTTTCTTCCTTTCACTGCAGTCACTAAAGATCAACATCCAGCGACTTGCATGAGTTAGGTCTTCTTTCATTTATGTAAGTTACATTATTGCATGGTGACACAGCACAAATTTTCATAGTGATCAGCATTTACAGTAACACTACTATGCAAAAATAACATAACAACAAAAGAAAAGCATATTTGCATATTCTGGAGGCTGCCCTAAATAGGCCAGTGTGCAGTAAAAAATTATGATCAGAGTAAGAGTAAGAATAAGAATTAAATAAAGAATTACAAATGATAATTCAATGATGATTCGAAGCTTAAAAAAAACAAACTAAACTCTGTGACTAAAAGTGCATTAAAATGTTTATGTGTCACAGTTGTAAAACAAAGTATACAATATAATACAAATACACAAATTGTGTAAATTGTTATCACCCAACTAAAGCACGTTTCAGGGTGGCAAATTTTAATGATGAAATTAAATGAATGGCAGTCATTGGCTACCTGCTTTTGAAGATGGTCTGCGGTTAACAAGTACACATAAAATGCTGACCAATCAGAGCAGCCTGGGGTATTAAGGCGGGGGGGCCTTAAAGAGATAGGAGCTAAAATGAGTGTTCAGAATAATGTGTTTTTTGAACATTAAGACATGTAAACCTATTTTGGTAGGGCCCCCATATAAAAGAATGAGCCTAAAAATGAGCAAATTGAGCATAATATGGGACCTTTAAAATCAGCAGGCCTCTTTGTGGTCTGTATGTAAGGGCTTTAATCACTTTGTCAAATGGCATTCCATTAGATTATGATTCCTTTCCTCTCATATCCCCCATGTAGCATTATTTTCTATTATTAAGTGATATGGAGAGAATATTCTGGAGTCCTCATTGTTGAATAAATGTGTATAGAAGCGTTTGCTGAGGGTGGATTTGAATTTCACAACAGTTTAGAGAGCTCATTGTGATTACACACCCTGTGTGTATGTGTGTGTAAGTGTGTGTATGGTGTCTCTGCTTTCATCTTGATGGTGCAGTGCATGTGTTTTTCTGTCCTACTGTCACCCTGAGGTCAATATGAAAGACTCAGGGCTGAATGGGACCTCTCTAGGTCTTTGAAATCTCCTGTCCAGCCTCTATGGAAATACTGCAAGTATACACACACATACACAGAGTGCATGCAGACACTCACTTATGCTGAGCCCACAAGTACAAAAGGTGCATGTGGAGAAACTCATTCACACACACACACACACACACACACGAAGCGAAAACAGCCATTTACACCTGGTGGGTGTTTGATCATCAATTAAGCTACATCTCTCTCTCAGGCTATTTAGTCTCCAAGGTGTTCAGCTTTGCCCTCATACTGTTAGTTTCTTGGATAGGAAGTCTAAATAAAAGGCACAATTAAAAAACACCCAATCAATGTGAACAACAGAAATGTATAAATATTCAGCCTCCCTGCTACTGATTGTAAATACTGATGAATGACTGAAAAGAGAGTATAAAACATAAGTCGTATAAGAACAACACCATCTGTCAATAGATACGTGTATGCTGTAGGTTTAAAAATGGATACTATTGATGATTACTCTGTCATCAATTTGCACTGTTGCATTGTTTCATTTTTGTATCCCCAGCTGATGCGAGAGCATGACTTTATAAGGATGGATGTGATCTGGTTTCCAATCCAATAAGTTTATCTGAAGTTTTTGTTAAAGCTTATTCTACACTGAATTTTTGGGGCTGATGTCAGTATATTGATTGATCATGATTTTATTTTTTTCATTTTTACATAAACTCACACACATTTTTGTGTGCATTGAAACTGTGTTTTGTGTATGATGAGCGGGGCATTTTACAATTTAAAAAACCTTTCTGTGCTCTCTGGTGGACATACTGTTAATGGAGACACCTGTTTCTAAACTACCTCAAACATATCTCTGGCATTTTTATGGTAACATTTTGCACTGATGGTCATGTATCTGATGACGATGACGATCTACTGGTCTTCCCCAAATTTTTATGGTAGTTGTGTATTTGTATCCTGGTTAATTAATTATTTTTCAGGGTGTGATTTGGATGAATCTGCAAGTCACACAGCCTCCCTCCTGGAAAATAGTGCATTTTTACTGGTGATCTCAAATTGCACCTGCACCACCTAATTATACATATAAATTTGATAAACAACACCACAGTACATATTATAGATTTAATCATTTAATTTAAAAATTGACAGCGTTCAGCGGTTTGAGCCCCGGGTCGAGCCCAGGGCTTCTCTTTGTGGAGTTTGCATGTTCTCCCTGTGCCTGTGTGGGTTCTCTCCAGGTACTCCGGCTTCCTCCCACAGTCCAAAGACATGCATGTTAGGTTAATTGGTGACTCTAAATTGTCTGTTATGTCAATGTCTCACTACAAAGGCTATACACAAACGCAAACTGAACCAGTGGCAGCACACATACACAATAATATAACCCAACAACTAAGCACATTCTCATAAATGTGTCCACATGCCCCACAGGTTGCACATACAAACATGCAATGTAAGACTAAACACAACAAGCAACAGTGTCTCATCATAACCTGCCTATACCATGATAATTTATTATTCTGCTACTTGCTTTTTTCCAATAACAAACATGAAGCTGATCTTGTCATCAAGCTAAATCAGGTCTGGCTTTCTCCAAGTGCTGGAAAAGAGGAAACAGAAGAAGAAAGAAGGATGGAAAAACCACTGCAACAAAATATAGAAATGAGTAGGATGAGACAGGTAGCAAAGAGGAAAAAAGGAAGAAAGAAGACAAAGAGGAGAGGTGCGTAGAGTTTGAACTGTTAAAGAGGCTAGGGACACGAAAAAGAGAGAGCCTGGCAGCTAAGGCAAATGAAATCAGTTTGAGAAGCATTGAAATAATTGCTTTCGTAACAAAATAGTGTCCTGGATGCTGTCTACTACTTTCAATTCAGCCTCAACCACAGAATAAGTCCACCTCTCGCTGCAGTGGCAACATCAACACCTTGTTTTTATTCAGGGTTGTTACAAAGGTATGTGTGAGTGTGTAGGTGTGTGTTGTGCAAAAAAAAACTCCTCTAAAATGCTATAATCAAAAAAGGACCATATCAACAATTACAGCATGTTTGGCTGAATAACATTCAAAATCCACCAGTGTGCCCTTTTAACTCAAGCTATGTAAAACTGGAGCAGAAAGGCCTTTTATACTGAATAATAGGGGCAGAAATGTAATCAAACCAATGTGATTGCCCTGTGATTCACGCCAAAATGCATCTAATCTCACATTAAGATACATTAATCTGCTTTATAATTGACATTTTAAAAATAGCACTTATGAAATTAGCAGAGAAAAGGGGAGAAAAGGCTTGTATGGTCAATTACAACTAACACTTGGGCTTGGCACAGGAGCCATTGGACACAAGCCATAAGTATTTAAATTACACAGAACCAGAGGGCCTGATTACAGCAATGCTGAATTTAGAAGCAGTAATTGTAGTCACAGGCTCACAATGATGCTATTCACAGCCTCTTGTTGGAGGGAAGAGGGCTTTCCTGACTCATGTAAAGGGCTGGGATTCAAATTACAAAATGATGTTTGGGTGTCATGTTGATTAGAGTGGTACAGAACATGTATCATTCTCATATTGACATATATTTTACAGGTAAGCCCATGCAAAAAAGGGTTTCTACCAATATGGATTTTTAGAGGTTTTTACCGGTACTGCCCGATCTAATGAAAAAACCAACTTACTTGTATGAAAATTAATTTTCAGTTTCAATATCACTTTCTTGACTAATACTGTAATTACAACTCTTATCTCCTGAAAACCAGAGTTAAAACTCTAACACTAAAAATGACAAAAAAAGGAAAGTATAACTTCATGGCATTGTAATGTGTAAATGTCACATTTCTTTGTGTGAAATATGATAATATGCCTCTCTCGAAAAATATTCCTTAATTTGAGTTAAGAACACATGTTGCCCAGTTACACTAGTTTGGAGTTAAACCTGAGACTTGCCAATAATTTGTGCTAGTATTCATCATTTCAGAAGTCAGACAAGCAGCATTGAATGTCACAATGTAAAAACGGTGACAAACATTCATTTAAAGCAGGCTGTACAGCTTGTAGTGGTGGAGCATGCTGTTTCTGTTCAGAGCCAATGCAGGAGGTAGTGTGTCCTTTCTGTAGAAGCTGAAAGCAATGGTCATGGTGGTGAAATCATATGTGGCACATCTGATTTTCATGTGGGAGATTGCAGTTTGTGTCCTGCCACAATCCAACCATTAATGTTTTCCTATTTACCCTAATTCTAACACTTGCTTTCTAAAACTGTAAGCACAATTTCCCCATAACCATACCCAAGTGTTTAGTTGTCTAAACCTGTTGTCAGTTGTCATTAGCAGATATTGTGGACAGATTTCTTTTAAATAAATGTAATCCAGAATTTTACAGAGTGGTCCAATATCAGTGGCAATATAGTTTTGTTCAACTTCAGAGAGAGCTCGTGACATACCTTTCTGCTACCTTTATGTTAAAATGCATTTAAAAGTTGTTTTTTATGTAAGCTGTAGGCAGAGAAGAATCTTTGATGCGAAATCATTAAATATATCATTCTAAATGTATTCATGTTTTTTTTCTACATAAAAAAAGCCCAAACATCTGTCATCAGAGCCAGGCAGCCTGTGGCCAGGAAGCAGTTAACACAGAGGCCTCAGCTACAAAGGCAGACCACGAAATGTCACAAATCAAAAACTCAAAGTTTCACAGCTACTGAGGGGAAAAATACCACACCACAGCCACACCACGATATTGCCTTTTGGTCTCGACTTGATAGGGGCAAAATGCATATTCATGAAGTAAGCAACTTGTGATCCCAAACAAAGTAAAGCCCTGGCTTAGGGAGATTGGGCCCGCCGTTAATGACTTCTTCGTTTTAAGCCCGCATAAGAAAGCCCCCCGATTTCCCCGCGCTTGTAGTCCATGAGAATATTTAATACCGTTATTAATCATTTTTAATCCGTTTGCTTTTAATTAAGAAACAGCATGTTGCTGTCCTATCAGCCTGTGCCAGCGCACAGATTAATTGTAGCTTAAGATAGCCGGCCGTGATTGGTGTAATGTATTAGCTAACAAGACGCCCGGCTTCTAAAGATACTTGTACACTACCTTGGGAACTTGGCACCACTCCAGGGCCTCCCCCTCCCTCCCTCTCTCACTCGCTCTCTCTCTTGCTCCTCTATCTCACGTCCCGTGTGTCTTTCTTGTTTGATGCTGCAGTCAGGCATCTTCGGGAAACCTTCTCTCTCATCTCTGTATGCTGCTGTGTTTGTAGCACCATTACTCTGATGGCAAGCCAGGCTATCCCTGATGAGGGAACATGGTGGAAAGGAGTCTTTCATTCTGTCCCTGGCCGAGGGCGATACTCTGTAACCCCCGGTGCCAGGCACAGACTTTTTCCAGACTAGTTCAATTTGACTTACTTGGCCCCATGTCTGGATTAGGATGTCATTAAACTGTGGCTTTATGGTTACATCCTCATTAGGTTGTTGTTTTGTCCTCCTGTTTTTTGGTAAGAAGGAGGTGCTTTACCACAAGTATTATTGGGATGACACTGAAAGGAATACTGAGACAAGAGGGAACATTGGCGCCTAAAGGCGATGGCAATGCGGTGATGTGATGCCAGGCAGAACGTTGTCAGTGATGGAACACCCTTTCAGTGTCAGCCTGCTCAGTGTCTCCTGTACCTAGTGAAAAGCATGAAGAGAGAGGCTGACCCTGTCACATGTGACTGAACAGCAGGTGGTATTCCATGCTGGGTGAGAGGTTTGCATGAATTGTAAGCTTTATATGCTGCTAATCACTCTAATACAGATGGTGAATAAAGGTTAAAGTCATTAGTCATTAGGAACAGGAACACATGATCACATTTGATTGAATTTTTTGTCAGGACAATTTCTACCCTTTTCCCACCTTTATTGGGACACATTTTTACCCCTAAACTGCTGGTGTATCCCTCATTTATTCACCTCATGCGTATTATTCATGAAATTGTGTGTGTTACAAACTACATTTTTCCTGTTATCGTCTCTCCCACCTTTTCCCAACTTCTCCCACTTCTTCTTTTGTTTCTACATTTACAGTGACATGAGAAAATTTGAAGTCATTTGCATTTATGGTAGCTCTCCACTGACTTACCTGATCATGACACTGCCAAAACTGTTGTCCTTGCTGTCATCTTCCAAGGGAGAAAAAGAATTCTGGAGAAATAACAAAACAGACAGACAGAATTTTTTTGTGACGCATGACCATGATTGTTCATCAACCTTAGCCACATGGTTATTATTGTAACCATAGTAACCTTAACAAAGTGATGATTTTAACCCAAACCATAATCTTTACCAAAAACTAACAGAGTCATTTTTTGTAACTAAACCTGACCCAAACTTAATCATAGTATAGTTACAACATGAAAAAGATTTATTTTAAAACAGTGATTTGTAATGGTTTTGTTCCAGAGGGCACTGACAAACATCATCATTTAATTTGGAGGACTTGCTGGTCTGAACACAATTTTAGTCATCACTCTGTGGTCCAGTCTTTTATATACAACAGTATCTTCAACTACATCCCTCCATTTTCTATTACTGATTCTTTTTATTCAGCAGCATAGGAATCTTTAATTTCATTTATATATGATCTATATATGTACATCAGGGATACATTTTGATAGTAAGAAACATTATGCATCAGACTTTTTTTTTTTTTTGCTCCATGGCATGCAGCATCATTTTCTAAGCTGAGCAATTTAAGTAAGTAAAATAAGTATTTGTATTTGTAATTGTATCTTTCAAGGATACATCAGTATGTATTTGAGTAAGCACCATGTTGCCATGCTATTAAGGTGCTGCTTCTGTTCGAGGTTTACCCTTGCATTGAAGGAAGTTCAGTCTGTTGCTGCCATGAAATGATTTGTTCAGTTTAGTGCAAGACAAGGCTTTTGTACGTATTGTTTGTAAGGTTACTGACTGAGTAATCACCTTAAGATATAATGATTTTTGTGTACTTTGTAATTGTACACCAAGAGTTTGAACAGGATATAAAGTATATCACAGCTTAACTGACCATGCTTTCAGTCTAATGAGGGGATCCTCCATCCTCCAAAAGCTACTGATTCGGTGACTGACACTGATGACTCAACTCAGCTTGAAATTTACCTTTAAATAATTTGCTCTGTCATGCAATGAACACCTCTTTGGATTTCCCTCAGTTTGATTTTGTGGTCAACTTTTGTTGTTATGCTCTGAAATGATGCCTTTCTTTGTAACAGTACAGATTTTGGGAAGCCTACTACTATTACACAGCATTTTTGCATTTCATTTACTTCAGGTACAGCATTTCAATATACAGTTATAGAAAAGGGTATAAAACAATAAACACAGAGCAAATGAACAGTGAAAGCAATAAATGCAAAATGTTGAATTCAGTGGTTCTGTATGGGAGCAAGTTGCGGAATAATCTGTGATGATATGAACTACAACTCTGATGAAAATGAAAGCCTGCCACAAAAATCAGAATACCCAAGTGCCCTACAGTGTTTGTGTGTGTGTGTGTGTGTGCCTATGCACGTGGACCTGGGTGTGACGGTAATTTAGTGTATGAAAGAATAAATAGACGGTTATTTTCAGTACTAATCTCAGCATCTGCCTCAAAGGGACTCTTTTTTCTCTCTCTCTCTCTCTCTCTCTTTTTCATACACACATACATCCACTACACACCTCTCTCTCTCACACACAGAGGCTAGTCTCTCCACTGAAGAGGAGCCCATTGTGTGTGATGAGAGTTAGATTGGATGGCTCCCCAGGGAGCTGCTCTCCATTAGCTAAGGTGATCTAACAGGTAATCAGCAGATAATTAAAAGGCTTCACTTCTCTGATGGGAGGGGCTGAGGGAGTAGCAGTTGTGTGTGTGGTGTGTGTGTCAGGGTAGGGGTGTATCTGTGTGTGTGGGTGCATGTGAGTGTGTGTGTGTGTGTGATGTGCACACATATATGTGAACTTTTGCATGTGTACCTGTGTCTATAGTGTCATTTCTGAATGTCATTAGGGCAGGAGGCTCGTGGTCGTTCAGTGTTATGGTGGGACATGCATCACTTTTATAGACACTCCAACCTTCCTGAAAAAGTATCTTAGAATGGATACTGGAAGGCAAAGTCCAGGTCAAATTAGCCAGGATTCCTGACTACTGAAAGCCCTTGGAGTCACTGGGTCCAAGCAAAAAAAGGCACTCAGAGAACTGGCTGAGGAGGCAGAGAAAGGGAGCTTCTGGCTGTGGCTCAGGAGACCCGAGGTGGGGAAATTAAGGATCCTAGGTCCAGATGGTAGGGAGATGTCCCTACCACTGCCCCACCACCAAGAGATGCTTAGGGATTAAAGGGGCTAAACATCTAGGGTGGCTCCCAGTTGATGTCCCTGTGGCTGGCCCGCTGGCCCACTGGCACCGGTTGAGGTGCGACAGGCAAAGATGCCTTGCAGGTCACACCTGTGATCACATCCAAGTATATCTGGAACACTGGTGACTACTGTGAATAGGGCAGTTGGCATCCAGGAAAGACTGGAGGGCAGTCAGGGAAGACTGACTGGCAGTAGGAAAGACTGCAACAGGGGTGGATGGGCTAGTTACCTTCTCCACATGCCCATGGAGTGACTGCCTCACTGCATGGATGCCCTAAGAAACTACAAGCATGATACAAAGAAGACAGCATAACGGTCCTCCGAGAGGAGGGATGGAAGAAGGACCATTTAGGAAGGATAACATGGAACATGCAGCTGCAGATGGTCCAAAGTCACAACACACCAGGGCCTGCGCATTCACCAAGGGAAGGCAAAGTGTGGTGGGAGGATCCATTTGCAAGATTGCACTGCTTTAGCAGGTGAAACAAGGAGGACTCAAAGCCTGGTTGAGCACCACAGTGCTGTTGAGTCTACTATTGTAGATGGTGAGAGAGAGGAGCCACTATCCTCACAGGAAGTGCAATGCCAACAGCAAGAGCCTGCACCACTGTAAGTGATGCACCATGAACCAGTAAGCAGCCAACCCAACCTCTTTGGGAGAATCATTTATGAAGAAGGCAAGCAGAGGTTTGGAGAAATTCCCAAACAGAACGGAAGGAGAGAGCACAAAATCCTTAAGCTGATGAAGGTGAGACGACTTCTCTGGAAAGCATGGAGGAAAGCACAAGAGTGAGAGAAGGAGGGACTAAAAGCTCTCTGGGACCAGCTGAATGTGCTCAGAAAACTGGCTGAGGTCTTGGAGGAATGCAAGCTTGAAGCCAATAGAACCAGCCCATCATCTTCCAGACCGCAGATATGTTTCATCAGGCCAGGAAATAAAGCAGGAAACGTCAGCCAGAGGCAGCAGTCCATAAGTGGCAGATGAGGGTTGTCTTGAACCAGCATCTTAAGTTTACACCTGAGATAACTATGACCTCCCTGCAGCCAGATATCACCCTGTGGTCCATCCCTGCCTAGACAGTAATCATGGCAGAACTCACAGTACCATGGGAAAAAACGATGGAGGCAGCCTTTGAGAGGAAAAAGAATAAGTACAGTGAGCTTGCTGCAACATACACTGGAGCAGGGTGACTATAGGCTGAGTTACCTGTGCTTCTCACTGTTACAGTAAATGGAATGTGACCCTGCACTTTTCAAAATCTTATTTTTGTGCTCCCCAGTTTTATTGTTTCCGGTTGATTTTCCTACTCAGTCTCTCTGAATATTTTTCTCTTACTGTTGATTGTGATGAGGAGAGAAGATCTGAGTTGATAAAAATGTTGATCCATTGAGCTGCCTTCAGTTATTACCTTTTACTCACAGTAATGACCTTACTGAGCAGTAGCAAGTTCTTGCAAACATTTTTTTCCCCATCTTTCTGCCCCGCATGCCAATTGCAGGTTGCCCTACCTTACTGGTGAAGGTTGTTGGGGCTGTATGCTGCCTGATAGGAATACCTAAAGATACTGATCATGATTGGATCAGAATATCAAAATATGTGAAAGAGATTGACCTGTACTGTATATTTATTTCTGTCCAACATTAATAATAATTATTTTTGTATAGTAGTATAGTGTTTATAAATGAACCAGTCACTTAAATGAGGTTCTTGTTTGTACTTGACAGTGACTTTTATGATTGCTTTGACTCAATTTTCACAACAGAGTCTCAGTGTGCAAAACTCTGAATGCAAAGTGCCAAACTAACTTGAAAGATTTAATACCTTTATAGACAAAATACTAAGTCACATGTTCAGTTCTCAGAATACAGGCATCTCATATAAGCACAAGGTTGTTTGCTTATCACACAATTGCTTACTATTTCACCACCACTGCCACTCATTTCACAACATGTGGCAGTGGTGGTGAGAAAATGTTGTGTTGATTCTGGTTTAATATATTGTATATGTTTTCCAACAAAACAGTATCACTGTAGCGTATTGTATTTTAGGTGATTACTGTATTACTACAAGTTATGTAAATATTTATGGTTTGGTGTGTTGATTAAAAACAAACACAAACTACTGCAGTGAAGAACACTCACATTTTATGGAGAATTTGCTGTAAAGTCGGACTCTTCATTTCATTATTTATATTTAAAGTAACTCAGTATATTTAATAGCTAAAATGACAGTTTTGATAGATAATGAAATGTAGTCCACACTGACTTCTTTTATGCTAACTGTGTGAAGTGTTTTGAAAATGTAAATTCAGTATTGAGAAATGCCTGTTACCAACTGTAAAAATTGCAACATTTAATCCAAACCACAGTCTTTCCGGAACCTTAATCAAGGTGTGTTTGTTGCCTAAATATAACCACAGGGGTACTCTGGATGCTGGTCCCCGTTGTGACTCTGATCTACTAGAATGTTTTCTGACTAGCACTGTTTTATTTTTGTATCTGTAGCTAGACTATACAAGTATGTTTAGTGAATATGAACAGTTTTCTAGTGCATTGCTTGAGTTTCTGTTGTTCATTTTGTGAACTTTCAATTATAGAAGCATTATGAAGTATTTTGCAGCATGTCTGATTAATTTGACATATACTGTAAGTGCAATCCATGCAGTAAAGAAGTGCCCTTCTTTTTTGTGATAGAATCTTGGTTAATGCCCTAATAAACAGGGCAAGATACTTCAAAGTCTCTAGTGATCCATATTGTAATACTATGTGTTGTTGTTTTGTTTTTTTTTTTGGTCAGTGTGTGCTCTGAGTGCTATTGTTGGAAGATAAATATTTATTAACACCATTGGCATTATTTGATTAAGACCATTTCATTTTCAAATACAACAACAGTTAAAATTCAGTATTTGATGTATTTCATAATTTGTTATAGATGTTTTAGTTTGTGTGGTATGTGAGATTTTGGGTGTAGTATTTTGTGTTGAAGGTTTTGTGTAACTGTAATGAAAATTAAGCAAAGGTAGTCAAATCCAGCCCAGTAAAAGTATGTTGGAAATAATCCAAAATGCTCACATATTATTTACATATGTTTGATTAAGGGTTCAATGTTCAATGAAATATGTCTTTATATTTGCTTACTACAAGTTCATTGCATGTAATACAAATCCACACGTAGGTATTATATATAGATTATAGAATTATTCATAGTGCCCAGATATATGTGTTTCAAATTATAGAATGTTTGAGTACATGTCAGTTATACACCATGTTATAAGGCGTTTATTAACTGTTTTGCACATAGCAAAATGTACACAGGCAGATGTTAACTGTTTATAAATATGTTTACATCTACTAAAGATATGCCATTATATATTATTCTAACTATGTAATACTGTGTTATTATTAATTAAGTGCTTTTGAACCAGTTACTGAGGTTTTCTAGGAGGCATTACAGTTAATAAATTAATTTATTAAAATTAAAATCCTCAAAATATGTCCTTATATCTGCTTACGACTACTTGTCCTTCAGAAAGTGGTCAGACTGTTCTGGAAAAACGGAAGCAGGGAAGCGGATCTACATGCTTTAGTGCCACTTTGATTATTCATAGAAAATGCAGACTAGGGATTATGGGAGTGAAATGTGCTTGGGTGAAAAAAGAAGAAGGTGAAGGTTGGAAGCATTGGTGTAAACAAACAAACAAACAAAGAAATAATAAACAATCACGGTTCCCCTCACTGCACACACTGCAAGGAACCAATCGGCACCCTGGCTGAACGCCCTGGAAATTGTGTGTAATGAGTAGGAAAAGATTCGAGGGAGCTCTTTCTAGGCCATAAATTGACATTAGTAAAAGCAAACTCTTTTACTAGGTGGGTCCAGCAGTCTCATTTAGACAACAGAGGAGGGGGGTGGGGAAGAGTGGTTGGAGGGTGCAGGCTGGGATAAACACAGGGATGAAGTGTATGAACATGTTAAAATTATAGCTGGAGTACAGCCTTGCTGATTTAAAGGTATTTTTTACTTATATACTGTAGTTACATGATATCCTGTCAAGGGAAAAGGTTAAAATATATTTAATCAAGCCTCAACAATCTTATTTACATTCAGATGTCGATGTTTGATCGGAGTACAACTAACAATTTGTTAGTGATGCTGTTTTTTTATGGTGCCATGTCATAAAGAAACCATTTTAAATCTACACTAATACATATTTTTATATTAGTAGTGGATCAAATGATGATGTGTAATATGAAAGGAGTCACTCTTAGTAACAAACCCAAAGATAATTATTCCCTGTGGTCATATATGTGAAATATGTGAGAAAACCTGGCCATTGGTCAATCAAATACATGCAAACGCACATTCCTCACTGAAAAAAAAATACTTTGGACTAATCTAAAAAAAATTGCTGTTATTTGTTACACCTGAATGTATTAGTTTTTTTCAAGTTATATTTGTGATTTGGTCAAACTGTAAAATTTTGATTAAATATCAATCAAACTTTTCATTTAGCCAGAGACAAAAATTTACATTCACACAAAGTAACAAGATTATTTATTATAAAGACCATACACATTTTTGACTTTGTTCCAAATCAATTTTTTAATTTAGGAAAACCTAATATTTATTATTACATCCAAGTTTTTACGTTAGAATAAACTAATTAAATTGCTGTAATTTTGTTACAAACAATATTATTAACTTTTCTCAAGTTAAACTTTTGATTCAGTACAAAAATGTAATCTTAAGCAATATATTTTTTTAAATCACATGCCTAAATGTTAATTAAAATAACATTTTAAGATGCCTTTTACAGCTTTAAAGTTAAATTAGCTATAAAATAAAGTAAATCTTTCACTTAATATAAAACAAAAACATTTTGTCAATTAAATTAACATAAATAAAAACAAAGTCTTTTTAGTCTTCTTTCTATTATGTGCAAAAAATAAACAAATACAAGATAATAAAAAAAAAACACCAAAAAATAAATGAAATAATAGCTTAGAGCATGTTTAAAGCATAGATGAGGCCGAACAGCGTGGCACATGCGTGTGCAACTGATGGCAACTTATTAAGGACTTCTACACCTTCAGTGACAATGCCAATGTCATGTGGTGGCTGGAGAGGATCCACACAGCCACTGTACACCTCTCAAGCTCTGTTTTAGCTTCCTCCTTCTGAGCAAACTGATAAAAGACAAGACAAAATTATTAGAAAGTTATTCTGCTGAAACCAGTGTCTGATGTACCAATATAAAAAATATCTACACAAACACTTTTTGAATACAATCTCAATAAAAACTTAAATTAGGGTTCTAATGATGAAAAAATGTAATGACTTTCTAAGTCCAGCAGATAGTTTAAGGGAAACTTTGGCACTTTCCATGTGGATATCCAGTCATGTTGATGGTAAATGTAGTCAGCTGACGCAATAAATTCTTCAGTGCTGCTATACTGACATCGAAACATGAGTCCTGCTACAAAATCTGTAGTTCTTGGGGTATTGAGGTACTTATCCATGGTCAGTGTATTTCTCATAATGGATAGCGATCAGCATGCCCCCAGTTTGGAGAAGCAGCAGGAACACAGGTGTAAGAAGTTAAGCAATGAACTACTGTGGACAGGGTCAGCAGCCAAATGTGTGTATTCAAAAAAATCTGTGTCATTTTCAGTGTAGCTATATTTAGAATATTTTCACCTCTTTACCCTGCCATCAGACAGCCTTTCTGACAGGAAACCACCGTTATATGAGTCATTATGGAATACCTGAGTTGCTGGTCTACTGTTTTGTTATTGTTTGATTTCAGTGTTTTAAAGGGTCAGTTTGGATTCACCAAAGTCACAAAATAACACAAAAAACCTAACTGGTCAAGGCAGCGGTCAGAAAAGGCTGTCTGACAGCAAGGTAAAGTGGTAAAAGTATGCTAAATTCAGCGTACATTTAAACTGATACAGAGTTTTTAGGTGCCTAAATTACATTTTGGCATTAACCCTGTCCACTGCAGTACATTGCTTACGTTCCTGCACTAGGTAATAGACTGACTATGGTTAAATACCTCATATAAGTCCACATCAAATAAAATACTATCCCTTTAAGTGATTAATGGAAAATTACTTACCTTACGCCTTGATAAGGCTGCTCATTTTGTCCCCGAGGTACATAATGAGGCATTTTAGCAGACCTTCTACACCATAGCTAGGAGTCATGCTTGAAGTGGAACAGTTATAATTCTCACGAATTAGTAGTAGTTAATAGTTACACAGTAACTCACTACATGAAAGGATAGAAAGAGTAAAGTCACCATATAAAGTAAGGTATCCTTAGTAGCAAAGCAGAAAATCTAGATTTAAAAACAAATATGATATAACTAATGTTAACTATAAAATAAACTATAAAATATGTTAACTGTTATTGAATTAACTAATGAAAAGTGGTGCGAGTGAGATTTGACCAGTGAACTGCCTCTGCTAAATTATCTTTTTGTTTGTTTTTAACGTTACTTCAAAGGTAACATACATGTCAGTAAAATATGTCCACAAACATATGGCCAGCTCTCTCTCTCTCTCTCTCTCTCTCTCTCTCTCTGTTTGTGTGTGTCATGTCGACACAGAGGAGGACAGGTCCTCTAATTTACTCTTGAACTATAAAAATAACAAGTATATTAGCTTTAATATTAATGAAGGCAACAAGAGTGTTTTCCTTGGAATGAACCATGAAGGCAAATAACCTCCTTTAGCGATGGTTAATGTTAGCTAACGCGCCAACACACAAAGAGTCTGCAAAGTAATATTAAACTAGTTGTCCATGCTAGCACTAACCACAGATGTGCATGGAAAAATACACATTACCTTCAAACATCACAATTTGGAGTTCTTACCTTGTTTAAATGAGTTTTTGAGGAAGAAATGTCTTCACTTGACGAAGCGGAGTAATGGCAGGCAGTAGGCACTCAGCAGAGGGTGACCTCACTTGATACGATGTTACATGGTCACGTGATATGAAATCCTCTGGATTGAGGTGAAACTACTACTTGGGTAAAAGTATTGCTTTTAATTCTCTCTGTGGGATGTGTTATTTGCTTTTGGGCAAACAGAACAACACTCAATATTTTCCCTTTCCTGTAGTATTGTGCTCTTCCGTCTCTCTCTCCTCTTCTGTCTCTTTCTGCAGGTATTTCTGCCTCTGGAGCTGTAGAGTCTGATCTGTGATGACAAGTCTCCTGCTGCTCCTACAACTCCACTCAGCACCTGCTGCTAGAATTAGAAATTACTTATACTGCTATTAGTTGTATTGCTATGTTAGCAGTTAATACTTTAATTATCACTACTATCATTACTACTGCTGTATTACTGGCATCACCTTACATTTTATATGGAACTCGTGTTATGCTATGTTCTTCTTTCGCTATTCTCTCCCCCCTCTCCCCCCCTCTCTCTCCTTCTTAACCCAACCGGTCGAGGCAGATGGCCGCCCACCCTGAGTCCGGTTCTGCTCGAGGTTTCTGCCTCTTAAAAGGAAGTTTTTCCTTGCCACTGTCGCCTAGTGCTGCTCATGGTGGGATCTGTTGGGTCTCTCTCTGTAAATACCTATTTTAAAGAGTATGGTCTAGACCTGCTCTATATGAAAAGTGATGACTTTTGTTGTGATATGGTGCTATATAAATAAAATTTAATTGAATTGAAAGGTTTAAACTGAAAAACACGTTATTCCATCAGAGTAATGTAAAAATGCACTTCAAATGAATGACACAGATGTTTCACTTTTTTCAGTGCTGGTAGATTACTCTGTAATGTAAAAGCTTTATTTCTGTTTACCTGGCAATCACCTGACAAAAAATACAATGATTGTCACCAAGAGAAAATCCTGTCCCATATTGTTACTGTACAAACCAGTGTGCATTGTTTTGGCATCTGATAAACTTATTCAAACTGGAATGAATGAGAATGAGCATTTGATCAGTTCCCTTCACAACCTTGTTGGCCTGCAACAGTGTCTTGAACAGGGGTTGCAACAGGGAAGCAGTCCAAGTAATGGAATGATGAGGGGGAAACTACGGAGGACAGATGATCAGGGGCTACAGTGTTGTCCAGGCAGGATGTAACAAGGGCCGAGATAAGAACCTCGCTTCCATGCTGCATTGATGACATGGGGGCGTTCATCATTTTTTATATAAATACATACATGTGTGTGTATATACATATATATATATATATATATATATATATATATATATATATATATATATATATATATATATATATACACACATACATACATACGTGTACTCATCCAAGCTGTATATTCACTCTTCTGTTTGTATGTGTGTACATGTGTGTTTATGTTTGTGTTGCACTCACCAGCCCGACTGAAAAATTCTTATAACTATGCAGTTGGAATAATAACACCTCACTGGCTAATGACGATAATGGCTCTGGCAATTACAAAAAAGACAATGGGGAGGAGAGCAGGGAGTATGGATATTTCTGGACAGCAAAGATTGCATAATTTAGTTTCTTTTTTTTCCTCCTCATTCATCCCATCCATCCATTCTCTCACACTTTCTTACATCCTATCTGTCTATCTCTTATCTTTTTTCTATCATCCTACATTCTACACCCTTTCTCTCTCACCATCTCCCAGCCCCTCCCAGCACCCCACCCCCCATTCCTTCCCTCCTCCTAACCTCACCCCTCCTCCACTCCCTTCTCCCTTTCTGGCTAATTTAAAATTTGTCAGACGCTTGCGTCTTCTGGATGGCTGGCCTTTGATATTTTGTGAGCTCCATTTGGCACAAACAAGCCTGCGGCCCTGGTGCATCCTGCTGACTGCTGCACTAGTGGCAGGCCCCCACCATTTATCTTAGCCCCGGCCACCCAATGCTTACTCATTACAGGAACCTCGGCACCAGGCTTAACCCCCACCTCTCTGCCAAATGTGTGTATGCAAACACACTTAAAAACAGCTGAATTGTGTGTGTGTGTATGCATAAACACAAGCAAATGCATATCCGCAAACAAATTCATACCCCATGGACACATGGGTAGGAGCATGCAGATGCAGGGACACGTGCTTGCAAATTCAAACACACACACACACACACACACACACACACACAACCTTGGATCATTGCTCATATTCTCAGTGCCCCCCTACAGAGGTAAATGCCTACATTACACCATACAGTATGAGCCCATCTCTGTATGTGTTAAGAGTTGAGGTTAAATGCTCCATTTTTTCGCCTCCCCATTGGCTCTAAGTGCTCTCCACAAGTGTTTCTATACATGTTAAAGAGACTGTGTGTGTCCTCATGTTTATGGTTTCCTGTGCCTTCTAGTGTGCTAAATTGACCATTGCATATGCGTGTTAATGCTGATGACATGACCACCCACCCATGGGAAAAATGTGTCAATCAGTGTTCTCACAAAGATCAATCCTGCTCTGACTGGGCTTTTCTTCTTATTCAACATGTTCTTTCTTTCTTCCTAGTGTCTGTGTACTGTTTCACCACTGAGTATCAGCCCATGTCACTTCACTGCTTAATTCCTAATGGAGTCCCCTGTCAGTTTTTGCTCATCTTAATGTAGGTGAGTGGCAAGAAGTAAAGATAAGGATCAGTTAACTTAGTCTGTCACATCATCTATCTGAATTCATTGTAGCAGGCAGGTGTGGCAGCTAGTTGACTGGAGTGCATGAATGCATACAAGGTGAACAAACGTACTACTCACACAGCCTTTACACTACTGTGCTAAAACTACAGCCGGTTGTCTTGGGGGTTGTCATTAAGTTCAAATACCAACCTCTGCTACCCTGCTGGAAGCACTGTTAAGTCCATCTGTACAGATGCATAGAAAGCCTTGTTCAGACACTTTGACTGATGTGCAACAGATGCCAGCGACCAGTCGTTTGACATCCATAGCACACACTGGATGACCCATAGAGACAGACAGAAACAGGACAGTGGCTTATCCTGATGTGTCAATGCAAGACATTATCAGTGTTTGGACGCACATTAAAAACAGTACTTGTGAGTGTTATGATACATGTATGCTGCCAATGTAAGTTGAGTGGCAAATGTGCCATTATATGATGTAGATTTGACTGAAATGTTCAAAATAATATTACATAATGGTAGTGGATAGTCAATTATCACAAGCAAAAGATGCATTACACATATCAAGATAAGGTTTTCAGTTCAAAAACTTAGTGTGTTTCATTGGGTTATCAGATCACTGCCACGGTTGAGAATCTCAATAATCACACATACATCACTTACACTGTATATATTGACTACAATAATATGAAAATGTGAACAAAAGTGGAACATTGCAGAACACAATGCAGATCATAATAACACCAGTATCAGCACAGAAACACAGATCAAATAATGGCAACAATGATAGCTCCAGTGCTCCAGTCCATGCTGGTGACAGATACTCCCAGTGTGCTGTTTAATGTGTAGGTGCTCTAACACACCTGCACTGGATGGCTCAGACACCCGATTTCACAGCACTTTAGCTGAACATGTGTGAGCCACAAGATCTGGCTTAGCAGAGTCAGAATCAGAATCAGATTTTGTCACTTCCAATATATACACAGTAAGTGTACACAGGAGCAAAATATTATTCTCCAAATAACAGGTGCATGCTCACACTTAAAAACAGACATATCATTAAAAACACAATACACTCCAATACACATTTTAAACCCAGAACAGTTCTGAAATGCTGATGCAGTTGCATGTGCAATGTAAGGTAGTTTACATAAAAGGACCATAGACATTGCCTTCTTATCACTGCTGACTTAATATTAAATATAAAGTTGTATATGTCATGTATTTAAATACTTGCTTTTAATGATATGTATTTTGCCACTTCACTGCTCCTAATTCTACCTGTGGAGGGGCACTTGCTGCAAACAAATTAACAACTTTTCTGTAAGTTTAGTTTCTGCTACATAGATGATCATCTTTTGCTTTTTCTGGACTTTAGTCAATATGTGCACCACAGGAGCTTCAACAGGTATTTTCACCTTTTGAAAAACAAACAAAAATCTTCCAACTGTCTTTGTTGCAATGAATTCTAGTCATCCTAGTTTATTAGCAACACAAAGCAGCAATATAAATTCTTTTTGGGTGTTTTTTGCCACCCAAGAAAACATTACAACCCTCACATCAAATCAAATCCATCGTTGGCAAGTATTGATTTGCTTCAACTTGTCTCTGCCACATGTAGATGTCACACAATGACACTTACACAAACACATACACACCTACATATCTTTTTTTACTGTGTTTGTATTGTGCTTCCTCTCAGGAAGAGGGGGCAATTTTTTACAGCCGTGAAGCTTTAAGTGGAGCAGAAAATAGACATTGACATCTGTTAATATTGGCTTAATCACAGCGCTCTCTATCAGGAGCTACTGTGGACAGAATGTGTGAGGACAGCAAGGAGAGCACCAGGTCTTTGCATGGTCAAGTGAGTGTGCAGAATAAATAGTACATGTTTATATAACCAATGCAATTAAACCAAAATCTGACAATTTTTGAATAGTGACCACTCAGATTTAATTATTATTCTTGCTTTTCTTTCTTTCTTTCTTGTGTGCCCTGGATGGTGCTTTTCTTGGTTTTGCTGTCATTGACATGCTTGTTTTTGGTTTCAATGTGTGGATATGTCAAAAGACACACCGATATTACAGCACAGGCATATTTGGGAGGCATTTGTTGCTTTTGTTAGACAGAAACTGTGATATTTAACATGTTTTTACTCATGATTCCCCCTAGTTCTTGATTGATCTTGATCTTGATTGCTCTATTATTTAAAAGAATATGTTTTCATACTACTTTGTGCAATTATGTTGGAGTGACAAGCTATGGCAGGTGTATTAAGTGCATGACTGTCATGCTGGATATTGCACCTCCGGTCCTGTCTATGGTTACAAACAAATCATTTGAAAATGCCTCTGAAACTCTTGGAGTGGACATGTGAATCCAATGGACATGAAAGTTTAGTTTTCTGTTGCATTTATAAGTTACTCTGGAAGGAGGTACTTGCTAAAACTGTATATGGGCATTACAGAATGGAACAGAAGGTAGATAGGATAAACACTGATGAATATCCGACATGAATTTAGTCAATCACTTGTCAATCATGCTATATCCTCATGGAGCCTGTATCAATACAAAGGACTGTAATATTAATGAAAAAAAAAAAAAAACAAACAAACATAAAGGGTAAAGTAATCATTTCCTCATTTCCTTGTGGTTTTAAAACCTTAGAACAAGGTCTGGTCAAATAATTTTCTTGATGGGAAAGACAGACAGATGACAGGGATTACTATGAAAATTCTCAATGTTTTGGCTGTGAATGACTTAATAAAAGAATTGACCCCAGTTCACATACACCTTTAAACACACCCATATGGATACTGAAGTGCTGGATTGTTTTTCACATTCTCATATCACCAAGAAAAGTAGCAATCAACAGTAGATCCTGACTACAATGTGCACAGGTTTAGTGGCTGTACTAGTCTGAACATTCACATAGTTTCCCTAGTACACTTACTACGGGTAGCATATTTCTGCCACACCAGGAAAATAAAGCACATCACTATTACATTATAATGGGCTAACTTTAATATTATAACATGAAATGGAAAATACCTCATTTACATGATTTAGTGAGCTTCATGCTTGGATTAAAATGTGGCGAGATTTTGCTATCATTGGGCCAGTTCATTGCTATGGGCCAAGCGTCACTTGACCAGCAGAGCACATGTCATGGTGAGTGAAACTTTTCACATTATAATGTGAAACAAAGTTATCATGTTATAATGTGACAGCAGCAATACGCTTCAGTAACTTACACACATCATGATGCTCCCTCCACCCTACTACACCATTGGAATGATGTTTTCAAGTTGGTATGCAGTTTTTACACCATGAATATGGTGAACAGTAAAATTATTATCCAATAGTTTACAGACCACCTACCTACTTCAACCATATTTCCTAAAATAGCTTTCCTATACAATGAGGGATTATTGTCAACATTATAAGTGCTCTGTTTTTTTTTTACCTACAAGTAAGGTGGTCTAGATAATCTTGCTTAACTGTTGGTTTGTGTAGAACCTGTCTGATTGTCCTATGGTTCTTGCCCAGCTGGACCCATTCTTGGTGATTTCACCTTGTGGCAACAACCCAGCAATGCACCTTGGTTAGCACAACCCAACAGTATAATAATTCACAAAGCAAACACAATTTTTGAATTTTTTAAAACCATTTTCATTTCCATCAATCTTTTCTAACTAAAAGAAAGATGAGGATAATCATCACAGATCCATGTGCAAAAGCTCCAAGTTGAGAGAAGAGGTTTTCTTGTTCTAGTCATTCTGTTGTCAGGGTGTGAACGCAACTCAACTCCACAACCTGGCAGTGACATTTACAAGTATTGCATGATGTCTTTTTAGAAGTTGTTTAGGCAGGAAAATTATTACTTCAGCCAGTATCAATTGTATTGTTGTGCCTGTGGATTTGTGAAAACTATCCCTTTAAGAGCAAATGCTGACTCTGAACAACTATACTTAGAGTCAAAGAACTACAACTGGTTCAAACTAGCCTGTGCTGTCTCCCTACACACACACACAGGCATACATACATACACTCATGCACATGGATACCCAGTGGTCCATGACTATCAGCGAACAGGACAAACAAAATTAATTAAAATGCCATCATAACTGACTCCTTGCTGTCACTTGGTACAGAGAGGTAGAAAAGTGTCAGGGGATGATGCACTGTCATATGAACTGCACGGCAGGAAATCACCTCATCAAAAATGCATGTTTGTAATCATGCCCACGACAGCGATGCACTGTACATGAATCATTAAATGCAGAACTTTACTCTTATCTTGTTACGCACACTGATAAACAATTTGTCAGGAATCTCCTAATTTTCTCCCAATTTTCGTTTAAACTACCTTCAATTTGAAATTCTTTTTTTAATTATTGGTGGCAGTGAGAATTATGTTTATAATTAAATATGATACTGGACTAGGGTTTAGATATGAGAGCACACACAGACTCCACTAACAAAATGTAGGCTTCATGATGCTCCCATGGCACCAAATGATAATCCTCATTGCTTCATTACTCATTCTTAATCCACTGTTCATTACCCTCAACATAGCCTTTGTCAGTCCCCCACTGGCCCATGTAAGTAATGCCATACCATATCTCCAATTCCAATCACATTCTTACAACCATCCAGCAGCAGTTATCATTGTCGC
Source organism: Lates japonicus (assembly GCA_033238685.1). Taxonomy (NCBI): domain Eukaryota; kingdom Metazoa; phylum Chordata; class Actinopteri; family Centropomidae; genus Lates; species Lates japonicus. The sequence goes on along the minus strand of BRZM01001052.1, from coordinate 123,260 downwards.
TGAACACTCTCATGCCCAGCTCCTCTCTAAATGGACAAGAGAAAGGGGATGTATGGATGGGAGAAAGGAAGGGACAGAGGAGGCAAAACGACAAGCTGACTTCATATCAGCACCAAGATTACTACCGCTGAAGACTGGGGTGCAAAGAGTTGTGGGTAATTGTTGTGTTTTTCATTAGCAGTTAGATGAGGATCTGAAGATGAGGGAGGAAATGGCCTCATCATCATCGCTTCGTGCATATGTGTTTGTGTATATGTGTGTCTGTGCACGCAGGCCTGTGCGTTTGCAGATCACCCCCGATCACAACCGTCCCAGCTCGCTGTAAAGGGAACAAATTGTTCTCTCTTTCTCTCCAACAGTAGGCTCTCTATATTCCACCATTACCTCGGAACATTGAAAGAAACAAGCTGTCCTAAATGACGACCCGAAAAATTGCAGGAAAAGAGTGAGACGGGGGAGAAAAGAAGGAAAAAAATGGTAGTGGGGTGCGTGCGGAGTTAGGGGGGTGTGAGGCCAAAAATAAGACAGGAGATGAGGAAAGAAAATGAAAAGAAATGTCTGCCAAAATTGTGATGAGACGCCACAATCACACAGGCTGGGATGAGAAGGGAAAATTAGAGCAGAGGAGAATTGAAAAGAGACACAGATAGGAAGAGAAGAATGGGAAGACAGAGAGAGAAATGGAGAAGATAGGAGCAGGGAATGAGTGAGGCGCTGAAAGACTCGCAGAGAAGTATTAAGGTTTCTTTCTGTAACTTTTTAGGACATGTTTTCCAACCAACAGGGGAGCGCTCTCTGGCGATCAAACCAAAGATTTTCCATCCTTCATTATAGCAGACAGGAGAGGCCCTGCCTCGCCTACTTATTGTACTCTCCTCTTATAAAGTGGTATCATGCTGTATCATGCTTTTATTATGCGCTAGTGGATTATACGTGCTAGCTTAGCCTTGTACTGAAGTGTATTGCTGCCATGCCAGAAGAATCAAAACAGAACACTATCACGTTATATCGTGATCATTTTGTTTTACTTCATAACATGAAAAGTTCCACATTATAATGTGATAGCTATGTTTCATATTATAACTTCAAATGTTTTACATTATAACATGATAACTATGTTTTACGTTATGAAGTTTCAGTTGGTCTCGGACGGAGCTGGACTCGCTGTGACATGCACACTTGTCACCACTTGGCCAATAGCAGTGAACTGGCACAATAATAGCAAAATCTCACCACATCTTAACTCAAGCATGAAGTTGAAGCATGAAGTGAACTTCACCAAATCGTGTAAATGAGAGTTAAGTTATCTGGTTTCTGAAGGTCTACAGCAATTCCTCATTTGATTATATCACATTGCAACATGAAACTTTTCACGTTATCACATTACAACATGAAACTAAACAGTGATCTGTTTTTATTTCTCTGGTGTGGCAGCCATATGCTTCTGTAACACTGACAGTCAACTGGCTCTGCTCAAGGTTTCTGTGAGGTTGTTTTCTGCACAAAAATGGGGAATAATTGTGGATTCGACACTCTTATTGTATGACAAGACTTTACATCCCTGCTAGCAGCTTTGTGAGGCTGTGCTCCAACACAGCGGTAGTTTGAGCTTAATGCTAAAGTCAGCACACTAACATCCTCATAGTGACGATGCTAATATGTTAACACGCAAATTTACTTATTTGCACCAAACACAAAGTAAATCTGAGGCTGGTGGGAATGTTCTTAGTTTTTCAGTTATTTTTTCATAGGTCAAACCATTGGACACATTAAAGTTTTGATCTGATTAAAAGTTATTAGAATTTATTCTGATGGGACCACAGCAACCAATTTACATGCAATCCATCTGTTATTGGGAGTTTAGACAGAAGCGTGGCCAAAATTTAAAAACCTTTAAAGCTCAACTCTTACTGTTTGTAATTTTTTTGTTTGTTTTGTTTTGTTTTTATTGTCTTCTTGCTTTGAGATGTTGCAAACGTGGATAAGTCAGTCTGTTCAGTGTATGTCTATGTAAGATGCTTGCTTTCAGTAGTGTTAGGGTTGGGAAGGATAAGGCACACACACAAAAGGGCTTATCAGCACTCCTCTTTTTTACCCTTCTCTCTCTCCATCTACTCATCTCTCTGCACCGTTAGCACAACAGCTTCAGAGGTTACCACTCAATTAAGCCTGGCTGTTCATTTATGGCCATGACAAAGACTACTGTCTCTCTTCTTCCCTCTTTCTCCCTCTCTCCTCTAACCAAACTTGTAATTACAGTGTTGGACAGCGTGCTCCACACTGACCCACTGTAAAATATGACCATCAATTTGGCCCTTATCCCTTCATCACCATTCCTCCTCTTGCAATGGGGCTGGTAGTTGTTGCTCAACCCGAGCCCCTTCCCGCCAATGCTGGCCATTTCACCCCCCCTTCACCTCACCCCTCTCAACTGCCACGCTGCAAAGCGTCAAGATGAGGAATATCGCCAAGCACTATCTCCCTGTAATGAATTACTTTCACTTTTAACCCCAGACAGATATCCACTTGAACTTACCTCTGCAAATCATGTTTTTTTCTTTTCTTCTGCTTCATCCCCCACCTCCACAACCCAACAACCACCCCACTTTAAAACCACATACACTAAATTAAAATATTAAGTCAGTCCATTTAGAAGTTGCTGCTGCAAGCATTTGTGTGATGGGATGATTGATAGGGAGTGGTTGTTGGGTTGTGGAGGTGGGGGATGAAGCAGAAGAAAAGAAAAAAACATGATTTGCAGAGGTAAGTTCAAGTGGATATCTGTCTGGGGTTAAAAGTGAAAGTAATTCATTACAGGGAGATAGTGCTTGGCGATATTCCTCATCTTGACGCTTTGCAGCGTGGCAGTTGAGAGGGGTGAGGTGAAGGGGGGGTGAAATGGCCAGCATTGGCGGGAAGGGGCTCGGGTTGAGCAACAACTACCAGCCCCATTGCAAGAGGAGGAATGGTGATGAAGGGATAAGGGCCAAATTGATGGTCATATTTTACAGTGGGTCAGTGTGGAGCACGCTGTCCAACACTGTAATTACAAGTTTGGTTAGAGGAGAGAGGGAGAAAGAGGGAAGAAGAGAGACAGTAGTCTTTGTCATGGCCATAAATGAACAGCCAGGCTTAATTGAGTGGTAACCTCTGAAGCTGTTGTGCTAACGGTGCAGAGAGATGAGTAGATGGAGAGAGAGAAGGGTAAAAAAGAGGAGTGCTGATAAGCCCTTTTGTGTGTGTGCCTTATCCTTCCCAACCCTAACACTACTGAAAGCAAGCATCTTACATAGACATACACTGAACAGACTGACTTATCCACGTTTGCAACATCTCAAAGCAAGAAGACAATAAAAACAAAACAAAACAAACAAAAAAATTACAAACAGTAAGAGTTGAGCTTTAAAGGTTTTTAAATTTTGGCCACGCTTCTGTCTAAACTCCCAATAACAGATGGATTGCATGTAAATTGGTTGCTGTGGTCCCATCAGAATAAATTCTAATAACTTTTAATCAGATCAAAACTTTAATGTGTCCAATGGTTTGACCTATGAAAAAATAACTGAAAAACTAAGAACATTCCCACCAGCCTCAGATTTACTTTGTGTTTGGTGCAAATAAGTAAATTTGCGTGTTAACATATTAGCATCGTCACTATGAGGATGTTAGTGTGCTGACTTTAGCATTAAGCTCAAACTACCGCTGTGTTGGAGCACAGCCTCACAAAGCTGCTAGCAGGGATGTAAAGTCTTGTCATACAATAAGAGTGTCGAATCCACAATTATTCCCCATTTTTGTGCAGAAAACAACCTCACAGAAACCTTGAGCAGAGCCAGTTGACTGTCAGTGTTACAGAAGCATATGGCTGCCACACCAGAGAAATAAAAACAGATCACTGTTTAGTTTCATGTTGTAATGTGATAACGTGAAAAGTTTCATGTTGCAATGTGATATAATCAAATGAGGAATTGCTGTAGACCTTCAGAAACCAGATAACTTAACTCTCATTTACACGATTTGGTGAAGTTCACTTCATGCTTCAACTTCATGCTTGAGTTAAGATGTGGTGAGATTTTGCTATTATTGTGCCAGTTCACTGCTATTGGCCAAGTGGTGACAAGTGTGCATGTCACAGCGAGTCCAGCTCCGTCCGAGACCAACTGAAACTTCATAACGTAAAACATAGTTATCATGTTATAATGTAAAACATTTGAAGTTATAATATGAAACATAGCTATCACATTATAATGTGGAACTTTTCATGTTATGAAGTAAAACAAAATGATCACGATATAACGTGATAGTGTTCTGTTTTGATTCTTCTGGCATGGCAGCAATACACTTCAGTACAAGGCTAAGCTAGCACGTATAATCCACTAGCGCATAATAAAAGCATGATACAGCATGATACCACTTTATAAGAGGAGAGTACAATAAGTAGGCGAGGCAGGGCCTCTCCTGTCTGCTATAATGAAGGATGGAAAATCTTTGGTTTGATCGCCAGAGAGCGCTCCCCTGTTGGTTGGAAAACATGTCCTAAAAAGTTACAGAAAGAAACCTTAATACTTCTCTGCGAGTCTTTCAGCGCCTCACTCATTCCCTGCTCCTATCTTCTCCATTTCTCTCTCTGTCTTCCCATTCTTCTCTTCCTATCTGTGTCTCTTTTCAATTCTCCTCTGCTCTAATTTTCCCTTCTCATCCCAGCCTGTGTGATTGTGGCGTCTCATCACAATTTTGGCAGACATTTCTTTTCATTTTCTTTCCTCATCTCCTGTCTTATTTTTGGCCTCACACCCCCCTAACTCCGCACGCACCCCACTACCATTTTTTTCCTTCTTTTCTCCCCCGTCTCACTCTTTTCCTGCAATTTTTCGGGTCGTCATTTAGGACAGCTTGTTTCTTTCAATGTTCCGAGGTAATGGTGGAATATAGAGAGCCTACTGTTGGAGAGAAAGAGAGAACAATTTGTTCCCTTTACAGCGAGCTGGGACGGTTGTGATCGGGGGTGATCTGCAAACGCACAGGCCTGCGTGCACAGACACACATATACACAAACACATATGCACGAAGCGATGATGATGAGGCCATTTCCTCCCTCATCTTCAGATCCTCATCTAACTGCTAATGAAAAACACAACAATTACCCACAACTCTTTGCACCCCAGTCTTCAGCGGTAGTAATCTTGGTGCTGATATGAAGTCAGCTTGTCGTTTTGCCTCCTCTGTCCCTTCCTTTCTCCCATCCATACATCCCCTTTCTCTTGTCCATTTAGAGAGGAGCTGGGCATGAGAGTGTTCAGCGACAATGATAACTGCTGCTGGATGGTTGTAAGAATGTGATTGGAATTGGAGATATGGTATGGCATTACTTACATGGGCCAGTGGGGGACTGACAAAGGCTATGTTGAGGGTAATGAACAGTGGATTAAGAATGAGTAATGAAGCAATGAGGATTATCATTTGGTGCCATGGGAGCATCATGAAGCCTACATTTTGTTAGTGGAGTCTGTGTGTGCTCTCATATCTAAACCCTAGTCCAGTATCATATTTAATTATAAACATAATTCTCACTGCCACCAATAATTAAAAAAAGAATTTCAAATTGAAGGTAGTTTAAACGAAAATTGGGAGAAAATTAGGAGATTCCTGACAAATTGTTTATCAGTGTGCGTAACAAGATAAGAGTAAAGTTCTGCATTTAATGATTCATGTACAGTGCATCGCTGTCGTGGGCATGATTACAAACATGCATTTTTGATGAGGTGATTTCCTGCCGTGCAGTTCATATGACAGTGCATCATCCCCTGACACTTTTCTACCTCTCTGTACCAAGTGACAGCAAGGAGTCAGTTATGATGGCATTTTAATTAATTTTGTTTGTCCTGTTCGCTGATAGTCATGGACCACTGGGTATCCATGTGCATGAGTGTATGTATGTATGCCTGTGTGTGTGTGTAGGGAGACAGCACAGGCTAGTTTGAACCAGTTGTAGTTCTTTGACTCTAAGTATAGTTGTTCAGAGTCAGCATTTGCTCTTAAAGGGATAGTTTTCACAAATCCACAGGCACAACAATACAATTGATACTGGCTGAAGTAATAATTTTCCTGCCTAAACAACTTCTAAAAAGACATCATGCAATACTTGTAAATGTCACTGCCAGGTTGTGGAGTTGAGTTGCGTTCACACCCTGACAACAGAATGACTAGAACAAGAAAACCTCTTCTCTCAACTTGGAGCTTTTGCACATGGATCTGTGATGATTATCCTCATCTTTCTTTTAGTTAGAAAAGATTGATGGAAATGAAAATGGTTTTAAAAAATTCAAAAATTGTGTTTGCTTTGTGAATTATTATACTGTTGGGTTGTGCTAACCAAGGTGCATTGCTGGGTTGTTGCCACAAGGTGAAATCACCAAGAATGGGTCCAGCTGGGCAAGAACCATAGGACAATCAGACAGGTTCTACACAAACCAACAGTTAAGCAAGATTATCTAGACCACCTTACTTGTAGGTAAAAAAAAACAGAGCACTTATAATGTTGACAATAATCCCTCATTGTATAGGAAAGCTATTTTAGGAAATATGGTTGAAGTAGGTAGGTGGTCTGTAAACTATTGGATAATAATTTTACTGTTCACCATATTCATGGTGTAAAAACTGCATACCAACTTGAAAACATCATTCCAATGGTGTAGTAGGGTGGAGGGAGCATCATGATGTGTGTAAGTTACTGAAGCGTATTGCTGCTGTCACATTATAACATGATAACTTTGTTTCACATTATAATGTGAAAAGTTTCACTCACCATGACATGTGCTCTGCTGGTCAAGTGACGCTTGGCCCATAGCAATGAACTGGCCCAATGATAGCAAAATCTCGCCACATTTTAATCCAAGCATGAAGCTCACTAAATCATGTAAATGAGGTATTTTCCATTTCATGTTATAATATTAAAGTTAGCCCATTATAATGTAATAGTGATGTGCTTTATTTTCCTGGTGTGGCAGAAATATGCTACCCGTAGTAAGTGTACTAGGGAAACTATGTGAATGTTCAGACTAGTACAGCCACTAAACCTGTGCACATTGTAGTCAGGATCTACTGTTGATTGCTACTTTTCTTGGTGATATGAGAATGTGAAAAACAATCCAGCACTTCAGTATCCATATGGGTGTGTTTAAAGGTGTATGTGAACTGGGGTCAATTCTTTTATTAAGTCATTCACAGCCAAAACATTGAGAATTTTCATAGTAATCCCTGTCATCTGTCTGTCTTTCCCATCAAGAAAATTATTTGACCAGACCTTGTTCTAAGGTTTTAAAACCACAAGGAAATGAGGAAATGATTACTTTACCCTTTATGTTTGTTTGTTTTTTTTTTTTTTTCATTAATATTACAGTCCTTTGTATTGATACAGGCTCCATGAGGATATAGCATGATTGACAAGTGATTGACTAAATTCATGTCGGATATTCATCAGTGTTTATCCTATCTACCTTCTGTTCCATTCTGTAATGCCCATATACAGTTTTAGCAAGTACCTCCTTCCAGAGTAACTTATAAATGCAACAGAAAACTAAACTTTCATGTCCATTGGATTCACATGTCCACTCCAAGAGTTTCAGAGGCATTTTCAAATGATTTGTTTGTAACCATAGACAGGACCGGAGGTGCAATATCCAGCATGACAGTCATGCACTTAATACACCTGCCATAGCTTGTCACTCCAACATAATTGCACAAAGTAGTATGAAAACATATTCTTTTAAATAATAGAGCAATCAAGATCAAGATCAATCAAGAACTAGGGGGAATCATGAGTAAAAACATGTTAAATATCACAGTTTCTGTCTAACAAAAGCAACAAATGCCTCCCAAATATGCCTGTGCTGTAATATCGGTGTGTCTTTTGACATATCCACACATTGAAACCAAAAACAAGCATGTCAATGACAGCAAAACCAAGAAAAGCACCATCCAGGGCACACAAGAAAGAAAGAAAGAAAAGCAAGAATAATAATTAAATCTGAGTGGTCACTATTCAAAAATTGTCAGATTTTGGTTTAATTGCATTGGTTATATAAACATGTACTATTTATTCTGCACACTCACTTGACCATGCAAAGACCTGGTGCTCTCCTTGCTGTCCTCACACATTCTGTCCACAGTAGCTCCTGATAGAGAGCGCTGTGATTAAGCCAATATTAACAGATGTCAATGTCTATTTTCTGCTCCACTTAAAGCTTCACGGCTGTAAAAAATTGCCCCCTCTTCCTGAGAGGAAGCACAATACAAACACAGTAAAAAAAGATATGTAGGTGTGTATGTGTTTGTGTAAGTGTCATTGTGTGACATCTACATGTGGCAGAGACAAGTTGAAGCAAATCAATACTTGCCAACGATGGATTTGATTTGATGTGAGGGTTGTAATGTTTTCTTGGGTGGCAAAAAACACCCAAAAAGAATTTATATTGCTGCTTTGTGTTGCTAATAAACTAGGATGACTAGAATTCATTGCAACAAAGACAGTTGGAAGATTTTTGTTTGTTTTTCAAAAGGTGAAAATACCTGTTGAAGCTCCTGTGGTGCACATATTGACTAAAGTCCAGAAAAAGCAAAAGATGATCATCTATGTAGCAGAAACTAAACTTACAGAAAAGTTGTTAATTTGTTTGCAGCAAGTGCCCCTCCACAGGTAGAATTAGGAGCAGTGAAGTGGCAAAATACATATCATTAAAAGCAAGTATTTAAATACATGACATATACAACTTTATATTTAATATTAAGTCAGCAGTGATAAGAAGGCAATGTCTATGGTCCTTTTATGTAAACTACCTTACATTGCACATGCAACTGCATCAGCATTTCAGAACTGTTCTGGGTTTAAAATGTGTATTGGAGTGTATTGTGTTTTTAATGATATGTCTGTTTTTAAGTGTGAGCATGCACCTGTTATTTGGAGAATAATATTTTGCTCCTGTGTACACTTACTGTGTATATATTGGAAGTGACAAAATCTGATTCTGATTCTGACTCTGCTAAGCCAGATCTTGTGGCTCACACATGTTCAGCTAAAGTGCTGTGAAATCGGGTGTCTGAGCCATCCAGTGCAGGTGTGTTAGAGCACCTACACATTAAACAGCACACTGGGAGTATCTGTCACCAGCATGGACTGGAGCACTGGAGCTATCATTGTTGCCATTATTTGATCTGTGTTTCTGTGCTGATACTGGTGTTATTATGATCTGCATTGTGTTCTGCAATGTTCCACTTTTGTTCACATTTTCATATTATTGTAGTCAATATATACAGTGTAAGTGATGTATGTGTGATTATTGAGATTCTCAACCGTGGCAGTGATCTGATAACCCAATGAAACACACTAAGTTTTTGAACTGAAAACCTTATCTTGATATGTGTAATGCATCTTTTGCTTGTGATAATTGACTATCCACTACCATTATGTAATATTATTTTGAACATTTCAGTCAAATCTACATCATATAATGGCACATTTGCCACTCAACTTACATTGGCAGCATACATGTATCATAACACTCACAAGTACTGTTTTTAATGTGCGTCCAAACACTGATAATGTCTTGCATTGACACATCAGGATAAGCCACTGTCCTGTTTCTGTCTGTCTCTATGGGTCATCCAGTGTGTGCTATGGATGTCAAACGACTGGTCGCTGGCATCTGTTGCACATCAGTCAAAGTGTCTGAACAAGGCTTTCTATGCATCTGTACAGATGGACTTAACAGTGCTTCCAGCAGGGTAGCAGAGGTTGGTATTTGAACTTAATGACAACCCCCAAGACAACCGGCTGTAGTTTTAGCACAGTAGTGTAAAGGCTGTGTGAGTAGTACGTTTGTTCACCTTGTATGCATTCATGCACTCCAGTCAACTAGCTGCCACACCTGCCTGCTACAATGTTGCCTTCTTACTTGTTTTCCACAATGAATCTGCTTTTGGGCGTTTTTCATTGCCTTAAACAAGATACAACAATTTGGTTATGGATGACTGCGTGTCATTGCTGCTTCAAATGATACAGTGATTTGTGAAATTTGGTATTCGTAAAACCACTGTTGGGCAAGTGACAAATCGATACAGGTAGTTTACAGGAAGCAGGTGTTGACTATTGACTACGATAACGTGCTACATGATGTTGGAGCTGCTGTGGTTCCGTCCTGGAAGTACCCCAAAATCTATTTAAGCTTTGTGGTAGATATTCAGTTTTGGTTTTTGGTGGCAGAGATGTGTCAGCATTTCTTTGAGCTCTACTGTGTCATCTGCCATCACTTCAACTGACAGTCACCACCTCTCTGACAGCTGAATCTGAAAACTCCTGACACAGTGAGTATGTTATTACCCTGATATGCTGTGACCATGAGTTTTCATGCAATTAGCTCATTCTGTATATCAATTGTTTTAATAAGTGATTTTGATATCTATTGCTTTTTGTCATGTTGTTTGAAATATAACTAAAAGATAGTTCATCAATATTACCAGTTTTTTTCAGTGTATATAAATAGCAATGCAATAATTAAAATTATACAGTAAATCTTATGACACCATGCACACACCACCTTGGACACTGTCTCTGAGACATTGTATTGTGCTAGCAACATCTCTCCACCTTAAAACAGGTAAAAGTTTGTTGCATTTGCTATATAATATTCTCTGCTTTCACTTGCTGATGATGAACTTGCTTTTTAAGCTGTGTCAATACACTGTCACATCAGTAATTTGTCAGACATGAATTGTGTACAACTAATGGCTTATGATGTTAGTAAATGTACTCTTTAAGTAGAACAAATGATGGATACTGTCTTTTTAGAAATCAATCTCTTAAATGGTCTCCAGTGGGTATGTACTGCAGTCAAGTGTAGGAAGTTTTTTGTTATTCTTCTTAGCATGTATCTACATATATATTTGTTCCTTAACAATCATGCAACCATGCTAGAATATCATATTCGTCAACAGGTGAAGTTCAGAAGCAATAGCTGGCTTTGCTTTCCGCTCTAACGGCATTGTGCTGTGGTGCCTTTCACAGAATTACGAATGCTGTTTGTCGGTGGCAGAGAAAACCCTGCATCAGTTTGCACGATACTCACCCAATAGAGCCGGGATCGGCAATGTTCTTGCTGCCCGCCTCTGCCTCCTGCCCTCACAGCCACCACCATGCTCCCTGGTCCTCACCCCAGCCAGGGCAACCCAGAGTGTGCCTCTCCCACCTGGGGAGGAAATGTTTGTGGTTATGTGATCATTCCACACGTAATGAGCACAATCAATCCTGTATAAAGTGCAGCTTAATTCCAGCCCTTCACTTTGATTTTCTTCAATTCAACATTAATTTTGTTTTATTCAACGTACATTCTAAGCGTAATATCTATAGTATTTATGATTTTATATAAGATACATTGTTTGTTTTCTTTTTTATTTTGTCATAAATGGATGTATTATGAAGTTCAAATGACGTTCTGTTTGTTAATTCCATCAAACTTGAGAGGTCTGTATGTCTATCTCCTTAATTGCTGACATTTGACAGGATATAATATAATAATTTTTCACAAATTCAATAAAAATATGTCTTTTAATAAGTTGCTCCTAGGTATTCCTGTAAGTATACACACAGACACACATTACAGACAACCCAGTGCGTAGACAACTGCCCCTGTGAGGACTGTGCCATGCAGCCAGCTCAACCTCACATGGTGTCACAGTGTGGAGAGAACTAGAAGACCGTGGCTTTGCCACAACAGGACAGTAGCAAACGACCAAACACCCCCAATTGTGTGTTGGACATTTCCTAATTTGCTCTGAGTGTATTATGGTGTGGCTTCCAGAGGCCATTGGTGTTCGATAAGGATAAACAAGAATGTCAGGATTTTGAGTACTTAAAGCAGTAACTGACAGGATCGCAGTGACAATAAATGGACGTTGGTGAATAGTACCAGAGGTGACGATGATCAAAGTCTGTTGGTAGATAGTTGGAAAAACTGAGAGTGAGTGACTTAGACTCTATGGCATGCTTTTAGTAAATATGTATGTAGTGGTCGGTACAACAGTGATGGAAATGTGTGTGTGTGTGTGTGTGTGTGTGTGTGTGTGTAATGCTTATGTGTGTGTTGAGGAAAGCAGCAGCTCCACTAAAAAATGGCGTGGGCCACTGAACTCTTTACTTTGATTCAACCCTTGACCTCTGACAAAGGTCAGTTGCCCCTCTCCATCCCCATCCATCAAGTCTATCCCAAATGGAGAACATCTATCAATCTCATCTCACCTCTTTTGTTTAACCTCTTTGTATGTCACGCCCTGGAGGGTGGGAGTTTATAGCCTAGTGGGTTATAGGCACTGGTGGGAGAAGGAGGGAGGTGGAGTCTAAATCTCGACTACTTGCCAAAAAGCTGTCAGCGGTAGCCAAAGCCCTCAGGCGTCGTAACCAGTCTGGATGGTGAGCCGTGAGACTGAACATACACACAAATACCTCACACAGATTTGTGCCTTGCAACTGAGGTGATTAGCAAACGAACTTTGCCGCCACCAGTATGATCCCCTTGACACACAAACTGGCGGTACATGCACACTGACAAACAGAAAGCAAACTCTGAGGCCAGCACCTCCCTCTCTCTATCACACACAGACACACACACACACACCTCCCTCCTGTGAAGCGATTAATATTCCAGAAGAGGCCGAAAGCTTGTGTTCAAGGATTGCTGAAGAACTTCTTTGCCTCCTCTTGCCTCCCCCCACCTGTACCCCCCACCTCCTTTGGGGTCTCCTCTCTCCCAGTTGCTTTCGGCAGGAGCTGTATATATAATCGAATATAGCAGATCAAGATGACGATGTGTTGTTAATGAAATGAGCTTTTTGATTTCTCCCCATACTGGGTGAGCTAGGAGAATGTAGGATGCTCCCCTCACCACCACCATCATCTGCCACCAGCCTGCTGCGCGCCAAGCACCGCGGCGCAGCACCCCAGTGGTGTATCGGTCACGGCGGAGTTGGGTGGCTTGGTGTGGTAATAGAGGTGGAGGTGGAGAAGAGTGTCCAGATGTCAGTGGGATAGCCTGATGGCTTCTTATCTCCTGTGGTAGCAGCTGTGGGGAGTGCATCCTTCTTGGGCACCACAGGGGTGAAGGTGGGTGATAGCAGGTAAATGTGGTGTGAAAGGTGTTGTGTCTACAGCAATGAAGGGGCAGATTGGAGTTTGGTGCAGAGCATTTCCCCAGAAGCAGGGCTGCTTTGGGTAGAAATAATTTCATTGGTTGAGTTAAACCTCAGCAGACAGAGCAACATTGACTAAGTAAAGCCCATTGGAACAGTACAAGTGCAAGAGGGTCTCCTCCTTTATTAAGTCCAATACTCTTAATTCTATCAGAAAACTAAAGTACAATGGATATATGTTCAAACGGTCTGACTTTCCATAGAATAGTGGCCCTGAGAGAGTATTAAGACATCAAGTGACACTAAAACTCTGCTGTTGAAATTGTTATAAATGTTTGCATCCAATTAAATAAGACTTGCTGGGAAATCCATTAACTTGCTTTCTTGACGAGAGTTAAATGAGCAGATCAATACCACTCTCATGTCTTCATGGCAAACAGCAGCATCTTTAAATTAGGGGCAGGTGAGGCCAGGCCCCATCAGGTGGAGATGCTACATTATTTGGAGGTTCATGTTTGAACTAATTTAAATGCACAGTATGTCATTTTGTGCCACTAAGAGTCTTTCAATTAAAATAATAACAAAAGACAGAGTTTGGTGACATTGTGAAGCAGCATGGGGTCATGGGAGTTGTTGTCTTAACCCCTTAGGATTCCCTCATTGTCAGTCATTCAGGGTTTTTACCAGGAGCAGAGATCTCCTCCTTTCCAAAACCAGTGGACCAAGTGGTTAAATCTGGCAAAAACACTGAATAAAGCAGTTTCATGTTAAACAAGGCAAGGGACTGGAGGACCAGTAGATACGTGGCAGCCAGGTGAGTGTGGAAGCCTGGGAATGGCAATGAGCAGGTGAGTGGTCTGGAAGAGGGAAGATGGAGACCAACTGTTTGTTTATAGGTGAGTTGGTATGTGAAGAAGGGAGAGGAGACTGACTGGTAGTTGAAGGGGAATGGAGAGGCAGGGGGGAGACAAAGGAGACTAGAGATGGATAGCAGGTGGGTGTTGTGGTCGGATAATGGCGATGAGTCAGGCAATTCAGCAGAAGCAGGCAGCAGCACCGCAACAGGCTAAGCTATAGCATAAAGAAAGCAGGTGTAATCACAAGCACTTAATAAATGACAGCGAGCGGCCTAGAGTGTGGTACCACAAAGCATGTGGAAAAATCTGGCAATGAGTGAGTGGAGAGCCAGGGTTCTTATACTGAGCTGGATGGGTAATGGAGAGCAGGTGAGCCAGGGAACCCAGTGCACGCCCCTACAAGAAAGGAGCACATGCATGAAAACACACTGACAGACAAGGGGGAGGAGACACCAGAGAAAATTGGGGAAACAAGACACAGAAAACAATAGGAGAATCTTGAGGTTACATGGAGGCTGCAACAAGCTGAATAGGCCACAGTGGTCTCCTCCTCTCCGAAACAAATGGAGTGATTAACTCTGGTAAAAACACTGAATAAAGCATTTTCACATTAAAAACCTTTTTCTCCAACACTGCTCAGTGGAAACAGGACTGAGCAGCCATTAATGTCTGCTCAGCTTGTTTCTCTGATCACTTAGGATCCAGGTGTCTGATGACTTCATCCAGTTAAATATCCAGTTAAAACCAACCAAGCGTAGAATATTAGATTGTGTGAAAACTGGATTTTAAAAATATATATTTTGACCACTGATCACAACACTGATGCATGTGCAAAAGGGATATGAGGCAACTGACAGGCGACCAAATGAGTTACCTTGATTAAAATTAGAATTTCTCAAGGTTTGAAAATTGTGGGACACATTTGGGTTAATGTAGGTATTCAACTTAACAAAATATAGAATGTAGGTCTAATTGTTTTTATATTTCTTCACAAAGGAAAGTATATCTTATACCTCCAAATAAATAATAATAACAAATAAAAACATCCATAAATTCAACATTTGCCTGACATTCCTGTTTTTAAGATGCACACTGCACTGATGTTATTTAGTGCAGGGTACAATCATTCATATGTTTTTTGTAACTGATGCTTTTAGCTAACCACTAAACCACCAGCTGACCTGGCAGGGACATGCTGGTGGGACTGGCCCTTCAGTATCACAGTAATTTATTTAGGCAGAGAAACCTCTCTGCACATGCCACACACATTTGCTATGAGTGCCCGATAGGCCCAATTTGTCAGCCTACTGACCAGTCTGCATGAACCTACCATTCAATGGTGTCAATTCAATGTCAATACATATCTGTGTAATTTTTTTTTCTTGTATGTGTGTGTATTGAGCTAGTTAGCATACCAGTGCGTGTACTGGCATAACAGTCAACCTGCACCAGTGAGTGAAATTTTAAACATGAATCACACAGACAGTTTGCTCAATGCAAAGTTTAGTACTCTGTTCCTTGGAAGAGAGGTTGGGAATAAAACATCAAGGACCACACCAGCTTACCAACATCATCACTAAAGTGGCAAAATCCCATGGTTTCAATTCTGAGTGGTTTTAGAAGAAAGTATATAATAGCATTTTAAAAATGGTGCTCTTTTGCATTCCTTGTCTGTTATTTGGTGGAGGCACAACCTGGACCACAACTGGTTTTAAGGATATGAAACATCTCTCAGAAAATCAGCAAAACAGCAGCTGTGGAATGCATGTTAATAATGCCTTTAAATCTGGGCTTGTTTGGTAGAATGAACGTTGCTGCTGATATTGGTACAGTTTTTAACTACTGAAGTCTACCACTAATTCAGTTTGATTTTATTTATATCATAACATACATTATCTTAACACATATTAAAAGATAAGGTCAAGCCCTTGCAACATTATAAAGTTAAACCCAACAGTTCCCACCGTGAGCAAGCACTTGGCAACAATGCAAACTACAGAGGTATATCTGTGACAAGATTGTTCCTTGTCTAAGACTCTGTGGGAAATATGAGATAGCTCCAAGAGGCCTCAGCAAATCATCTAGCTCACTAAAAGAGGCATTTTTAACACCACGTGTGAAGGCATTTCCCAAATAAAGAAAAATTCTGATGCAGAGCTGTGTTTCAAGCCAAGTCAAATTTTATTTATATAACGCCAGTATCACAAGTCACACAGGTAGACACATAGCTGAACAAATGAGATGAGTTTTAATTTTGGATTCAAAGGCCTCAGCAGAGTCAGACAGTCTGATGTCAGCAGGGGGGTTGTTCCAGAGGAAGGTCCTGCAGACAGCAGACTTCTGTCAGTCTAAGGATGGACAGGAGCCCTGTGTTCTGACAGTGGGGAGCATTAGATTGAATTAAAGGTTAGCAAGCTTACCAACCTGGGCTGTGGTGTTATGTCAGACAAAAATAAATCAGGAACCACAAGTTTTCTGTAATTTTGCTAAATTATTGGCTCTGCTCTCTTATGTTTCTTTCCCTGTTAGTTTGATTTTCAGCCTTTATGCATCGATTTCAGGTCTAAACAATTACTTCAGTGAGTTACCATAACTGAGAGAATTGAAGTTGAAATAGACCAGCACTGACACTTTAACTGAATAAATGAATCAAATAATTTGGTGAAAAAAACAAAACAAAAAAAAACATGATATGATTGGCCAGAATCTAACATGTAATTGAATATTAGGCAAATATCTACTTCATGTATCGGTGTAACCCTAGTTGGCATCCAGCCTGGTACCGAAGCCCACAGCTTGTCTGAGCACATCAGTGGAGCAGCCAGTCAAACACCCTGTGTCGAGCCAACACAGAGCTTCCCTGCCCGAGCAGAGCCATGCAACTCAGCAGCAGAGCACTCACACCAGACTCATCAAGGGCAAGAGGAGAGGGAATGGTTACTGTAAATACAGTGATGTAGACTTTTTATACACTCATTCAGGACATAGCCCTAGTCAGTTTTATAAGTCTACCTCTGTATACTGTTTACTATGAGACACATTTGTGGTTTTCTGAAAAGACACTTAAATTTCACTCTTCAGATTACCACCACTATATCCCTCCTCAGGATGTAAGAGCAAATCAATTGCTGAACTCATTCTCTGAAAGGTGTTTTATTCTCATCAACAGTCCATTTACAGAGCCTAATGAACTCATTGAGTATGTACGTGCTTCCCTAGCAATTATATTGACTTAAATTCAACTAAAAACATCTGAGAAGCAACAAACTCTAGTCTTGTATTCACAGTGATAAGCTAATATTCATCAGAAAGATCACTGTTACCGATTAATGAAAAGTGGTGATTTTATCCCATAACAGTCAGTATATACTGTACCTTTTGAATCAAACTACATTGCATTGATCTGCTGAAGTTAATTGTGATAATTATAATGATGTTTTTGTATTTTTCACTAGAACGTGAATATGGTTCACTGTGTATTTGAACTATGTTGCAATTTTGATAGAAAACTAAAGGGATGCAAATTTAAGCTGTTTAAGTAATGTGAGAAAAAGAAGCCAATATCTTCATTTATGATCTGCAGAGAAACACAGAAAATAATTTTATTAAAAAGGATAAACTGAAATATCAAATTGACTCAAGTATTCAGACCCTTTGCTGTGACACTTGAAATTTAGCGCAGGTTCCTCAGGTTATTTCAACACCTTGATTGGAGTCCACATGTGTTAAATTCAAATGACTGACCATGATTTGAAAAGGCACACACTGTTGTCTGCTACTGCCTATATGAGCTCTCATTCTGACAATGAATATCAGGGCCAAAACCAAGCCATGAGGCAAAGGAACTGTCTGTAGAGCTCAGAGACAGGATTGTGTTGAGGCACGGGTCAGGAGAGGGCTACAAAATAATTTTCTGCTGCACTGAAAGTCCCAAGAACGGTATATCAAGGAAATCTTCATTATCTCCAAGGGGCAATTTGTTTCACAGCTAACAGTTGTACAATAACAAACATATACAACATACTAGGAACAGTACACAATAAATATATTAACAAGGACTTACATGGAGTTATTTAAAATGACAATGGCAGCAGGAATAAAAGCGTTCTTAAGCCTGCATCTTGGCACCGCATATCTGCGGCTGGAAGGGAGCAACCTGGAGTGCTCAAAAAGAGGATGGCTTGGGTCAGTCAAAACAGAATGGACTTTCCTCAGCGTTCTACCTTGACAACCTGATTACCAATGGCTACAGGGTAGATGAGCGCAGGACTCTTTGAGAAATCTATAATCAGCTCCTTAGTTTTCATGACATTGGTGGTCAGGAAGGTCAAAATATAGCCACTAGATAAATAGAGCTACTCTCCCATTTTGGGGGTTACAGTCCCCACTGCTCTAATTACCACTGACATTACTGTTGTCTTTATGCTCCACATCTTTTCTAGCTCCTCTTCATCATCTTCTTCTTAATCATCTTATTCCATTATTCTTACTCATTTATCAAAGAAATGAATCCATATCACCACTGATTAATAGGATGAGAGACAACTTATTCTTTTGTTCGATCAGTTCATCACCTTTACTTTTTTAATATTTGCAAGTGATGTGCTGACACACAATCCATGTTTATATTCATTCATGCCAGCAATAGCGCCATCAACTTCCATATCTCTCTATGTCTTGTTTAATGTCTTAATTGATTATGGTGGAAGGCTAATATGTGATTTGTGCGTGAAAAAATAATCAAATAATTTAGTGGATGTTTGGTCAGAAGTTGATGTTGCTGAAGTTTGTTGTTAAGGCTGCAGGCTCCAGGCACTGCTGACCCTGAACATCACTCTTAATTCTCACTAGGAAAGTCCCCAGCTAAGAAGACAGCTCAAAAAGGTTAAACATTTCAATACCTGCTCATGACTGGGTTGATGCCGAAACAAGTAAACTTTATCTGTAAATCTCATCCATAGACATCTCATGGTACAGTCTCTTTTTGACTGCACCTTGTATATATCATAATTCTGATTTTTAAAAACCTTCTATTAAAACACAATTTATCAGAAATGGACAGAAATTGACTTATATATTGTGAATGTATTTTATATTATATATACCTAGACATTGTAAATATGATTTATGTTAAACATAAACATCATTATATAGTGATATTTATTGTTTGAAGCTGAATAAGAAGAGAAAGAAACTGGATGAAATGTTCTCAGTTATCAGCCTATCTGCAATACAATGCAAGGAGCATTTTTTTGTAATTTTTCAATAGCTGATGCAAATTCTGTCTTTCTTTGTGTGTGTGTGTGTGTGTTTCAGCCATTTTACCAGACATTTTACTGGTCTGAAATGTCCACAAACCCTCTTCAGCACAGACACATTTTGAGTCCTGCATATATCCTGCATTGTTTGACAAACCACCAGTAAGACTGACATGTTGGTGGTGCATAGCAGCACAATACTGATGTGTCATCTAATTTCATATCACACTGTGCTCCTACAGAAAGGGAAGAAGAGAAGAGAGAGTGCCAGAATTGGATGGTATGGAAGGTACAGAGGAAGAATGGAAATTGGGAAAGGGGGGGGTTGGGGGGGTGGAGGGTGTAGAGGGAAAGAAATCTCTGTCTCAGCAAAAGTTTTCATTAAAATTTTGAGACAAATGATCTCTGTGTCCTTCTCCTGAAGCTGCCTGGGGCGTCATGCTATTTCTATGCAAATAACAACCTCACGCCTTTGCTCCTATTATTTCTGCTGGAGCTGCTGCAACATGACCCAAGAGAGAAGGAGGAGGGACAAGGGGGAGGAGAGAGAGGGAGGGAGAGTGAGGAAGGGTAATATGAAATGAGAAAGAGAAATAAGAAGGAAAATGCAGTAGAGAAGGAAGAGGGAGAGAAGGAACGGCAGAGAGGAGGAGGAGGGTGGAGGAGACAGTCAGACAAGCGAGTGTGTGTATGTGTGTGTGTGTGCAATGGACTCACTGAGGTGTGAAAATATATATCACTAGGAAAGAGAGAGAGATGGAGGGCTAAGAACAACACAAAGACATGGCCATAATTTGTTTGGAGGCTGCCTCTCTTGTAATATATGACACCCTCAGCACGGGTGCTTCCTCACCGCGCACTATTGTTTAACTGTATAGCACTTACAACACTATCAGGACCAGTCCATCTCTTGCACACACACCTCAGGATTTACATACTGGGCCGTTCCACTGCTGCACTCTGCTGCAAATGTAACACAATGTGTGAAAACTGAAGCAGTAGATGTATGAATTTACAACGCAGTACAAGATATGAATGTGCACCGTATCCAGCCTGGCTAACACAACTGTAATTACACACAGTGTATCATGAAATTTTGTGAAGTGACCGTTTGTCTTAAAATGTCAAAATGAATTGTGGCCATAATGGAATGCACATGGTCAGTAACAATAGTCAGATAAGCTGCTGTGACATTCAAAGGATGATCAGTGTTAAGGGGCTGTGTGCCAGGAAACCATTTCCCTTACTATTTACACCACCACCAACAACTTGGACTGTTGACACAAGGCAGGTTGGGTTCATTGAAAGTCTGACCCTACTATCTGCATCTCTCATAAGAAATCGAGATTCAGACCAGGCTACATTTTTCCAGTTTTCAACTGTCCAGTTTTGGTGCCTACTGCAGCCTCAGATCTCTGGTCTTAGCTGACAGGAACAGAAGAACTCTCATAGACTGCTGCTCTTAAATTACCAGTATAACATTACTCATAATGACACATTAAGGTCAGATAGTAAGGGCACATCATCAAGACAATGGTCACTACACATTCGTTTGTGTGTCTCTCTCTCTCACACACACACACACACACACATGCCACCATGGTGACAGACAGACATAAACACCTGCCAAATGACTCAAAACTGATTCTGTGGTAGTTCCTGCTACAGTAGGTATTTTCAGGAGCAAATTTAGCCACAACACACACACACACACACACACACACACACACAGACTCACAAGGTGAAAACAACACTAGCCATGCTGTTGCAGCTGACAACTGTGAGTTACTCTAACAAGGCTAAAGCTTTGTCAAGATGTGTTATAAAAAATACTGGGGGTTCACTGCTGTAGTCATTCCCTGTCACCTCTCAATATATACAGGCATTTCTGTAAAAATATTAAGTAGTAAAGATTAATTGTTGAATTTAGGCAATTAAAATACTTAAATAAGGTTCAGGAGAGAACATGGGTAACTCAATAACATGAGTTATTGTTTTGTAAAAAAATAAGCTGTTGGTGTGAGACATATGGAAATCCAGACAGTACAAATACTGTTCTTTATTAATAATAATGTGAATAATAATGGACCTTTGTTCTCTTATTGTCTTTTATTTTCTCTGATTGTTACAGTAGTAGATTGTAACATTCCTACATTTGAACACAGTGTCACAGTAATAAACCCAAAACAGAGTTGCATATCATGTACATTCCTGTTAATTTAATTTCTAGTCAACAGGTATAATCATGATGTGACCACTTTTTCAATGTGCAGCTAGATATATTTCTTACAGTTTTATTCAATTCAATTTTATCTTTCAATGGGCTACAATCTCTTGAGAATTTTTTTTTTCCCACAGGGATTGATGAAATGTAGTTTGTCTTTCTTTCTTTCTTTGTCCTCTTTTTAAGTATTTGTTAATTTTATATACCCTATGCATCTTGTGTAAACAGGTAGCTGCATACGTGAATGGAAGTATGAAATCTAGAGTGCACATTCCATTCATATTCAAATAATCCAGGATTTGCCATTTTTCCATCACAAGACAATGTTGAGTAATGAATATTGATAAATGGCAGCACATCTGAAGCCTGCAGCAACTGCTCAGTTCTGCTCCAGAGGTCTGTCTTTTTATGGCCTTATTTTAGTAAAACATGCACAAAACATTGACACTGGATTTACACAATATACTAATAGATATCTCCATTTTTACATTTATGAAGATATGCCACAATGCTTTCTTACAATCTAAAGGATCCTTGCAGATTCTCATTTACAGAATTTGCAGATTCTCACACAAATATAAAGACTGGATTAATTCTCACTGTTGTTTACACTTTATCATTTCTCCTCCTACCTTTTAATTTTGTCTCCTTTTTTTCTGAACTTGATTATAGGATAACAAAATATCAAATTTCATATACCAGTCACAAGGCTGTGATTTTGCTATTCTGATTCATTTTATGTACCACGACTCTACAACATCTATAATAATGTAAATCAGCAGCAAAATTGAGAGGATACAATCATGCAAACTACATGTAATCACTCAGGAGGAGGAGTTAACACTGCAAGCGGATTTTGGATATGTGCATATATTATACTGTACTCTGTCTGTAAATTAAATTGCACAATTGTTTATCATACATTTTTTTATGAAAGTTGGATGTGTGTACTATTGGTACAGCAGTTAAGTCTACACTTAAATGGTAAATATTTGGTTTTTGAATATTTACAGTTATGGAGGATATAATCAGGTGCTGCTGAATGTAATACCTTAAAAAATAAAAAATCTGCATGCAAATTGCAGGAGTGCATGTGTGTGAGTGTTGTGCGTGCCTGCATGTATTCACACACAGCCGGTGTGAGCCTCTGACTGTAAATGTGTGTCAAAATGTGTGTGTGTGTGTGTGTGTGTGTACATCCACCTGTGCAGATGGCACCCTGCCGGTTGATTCACCTGCTGCCCTGCAGGGGGTTACCAGCTAGCAGTGCTGCTTACCCAAACAGCTAGTGAACTGTGAAACAACTGCAGTCAAAACATCAAGTCGATTAAGCACTAATTACGTAAGCGGCCATATGGTGCTAACTGACCTGCATACACCCAAAAACACATTTCTGTGTATGCAAAAAGGGAATCCTGTCCTGCCTTGACATGTCTTTGGTGGATATTAGCAGCAACAAATTGAATCTATTGAACTGAACTGTTTTGCAAGTCACCTCACAGCACACACAATGTACTTTAAAGGAAGACAGCAGTGGAGAAAGCAGGTAAATCTGGACCATTTGACGTTCCTTCATGATGACCTTAAAAGGCAAAGAAACTTGATGCTTCACTTCGCATGATGATAAATGTTATTAGCATGTGATGTGTCAGGTTATAAACACCACACTGTAAAAATATGATTGGATGTAGCCTGAAAGCCAGAAAGCTGATGAATGAGGCACAGATGATGAAGCATGAATGACATAGTCGATGTCAAAATGCAACTTGAGTGCTCTGCTTGAACTAGCGATGCTCCATTTATTCTAGTCAGTGTAAGGCATATCCAGGGCTAGTTTAACTTCCTAAGGGGTTCTGAGCTGCCGGGACCCCACTGCCACCCCCACACCCACCTTAAGGCCCTTATCATGTCAGCTGATATTTTTGCTGTAGTGGTGCACACAATTTTTCAATTAGCACAAACCAGATGACATACAGTAAGCCTGGGGGTCTGGGCCCCCAGGGTAGTTTCTAGCTTCTGCCTGTTAAGTAACCCTCCCTAGGGTATTTTGCTTAATTTCAAAAATGAAGTTAAAGAACCAAGTTTTGTTCTCTGAGATCCCAACATTATTATTCCATGATAATACTACCTTTTTCACTGGAGACAAAAAAAAAAAAAAACAATTACCAAAACAAAAAAATTATGCCACATTCACAAAGCAATCACAAGAAAATGTCACCTGTGCTCTGCAATATAGACATCAACAATTGCGTAGTAGCATATCATGATGTTACTTTTTGGTTTCAACATCTGAAAATAGACGTATCTCACATCAAATGATGCAACTGTGATGATTGATAGTTTTCATCACTGATATTTCCCTCATTCACTGATGAATCATTTGGTTAATGTCTGAAAATAAAGAAAAATGTTCATTCCAAATTTCATAGGTACCCAAGGTGATGTCTTCAGATGCCTTGTTCAGTAAAACTAAGACTTGAAAACCCAAGGATATTCAGTTTACTTCCACATAAGACAATGGTAAAGCATGAAGCATTCATAATTAAGCTGGAACTAGAAAATGTTTGATGTTTTTGCTCAAAAAATGATTTTGACAATATTTGCAATAATTTTTTTGGCAATGGACTGACTGATTAATCAACTACAGACACATTTTTCATAAATATAATATACTTAACACAACTGACATATTAAAAGTCTCATGTGGTCTTCTTTTTTTAAAAAAAAATGTGTATCTAAAATATCAGCATATCTGAAAATCCAAATCTGCTTCATAGCTGCAATTTGATTCCTTCAGAAATCACATTGTTGTTAATTATTAGCTAATATGGATTGATCATTAGGTACTGGTATCCACCTCAATGTCTAACCCTTCATTTTGCTGAGGTCCCCCAGGGAGCCTTTCCTGGGCCCCTGTAATACTGACTTGAGCAACCAAGAGTCTCCAGTTGTTGAACAGAATTCAGACTGTGAATTTTCAACCAGAACTCATTCTAATCAAAGGAAAAGATATATTTTGAGTAGAAAGAGGTCTCTGTATGAAGTCTGACCACCCAGTCTGGTTTATTCCTTTTTGTAGAGCCTTCTGGGAAACCAGAGATGGATTTGTTCAATGTGTGGATTAAACCAAACTCCCAGAATTCTTCAGGTTTCACACTTAAACCTGAACTCCACCCATGGACCCAACAACCAGCTCCCACTGGTCACTGTGGCTTAGGACCCAAGATTTCACCAGGTCCACAAACCCCCTCTGCTCCCGCCCCCCAACAGCAGTCTAAGATATTAGATATTAAGAAATAAGATATGCCTAAGATAAGTTTAATTTAGCACCAGCAGCCATGACAGCTGATTTTACAAGCAGCAGCAGCCACAAAGCAGAGTTAGCGTAGAGTGGCTAACTCTGTATGGAGAACAAAGGAGCTCTCAGTTACCTCCCTAGCAACATGGAAGCTGCACAGTCAAACAAGCCTGCAGCTCACTGGACTTCACAAAGCAGCACCCTCTCCTCCTTGCTACTTGGTAACTGGAACTACCATAGCATAGCACAGCTAGTCACAGGACTGTTTAACTTTCGCCAGTGTACATGTATTGATATGGTTGAATGTGTTCATTAATCTTTGTTATTATGTCTGTTTATTCTTAGGTTATTGGATAGCCAAACAGCTAAATTGATGTAAGTATGTTTCAGACACATAGTTAGCATGTTTTCAAACACTTAGAACATCCAGTAACTAGTATGTCACACATATAACTAATTAATCTCTCATTTAAACTGGTTTCAGCCACCAGTTTCAGTCAACCATTTTGTGTTGTCTGTTTTCCTACACATGCACATGCACACGCACACACACACACACACACACACACCTGTATATTGTAATATCATTTGGATGGATTTGATGTTGTAATGAAACATAACGTAACAAGTTGTAAACCTGTCACCTCTGTTCTTCTGCTCTGTGTGTGTGTGTGTGTGTGTGTATGCAGAAGGATTACACACTCACGTGAAACAGGAGGAGAGAAACGCAAATATAAATGACAACAAAACTCAATAGACTCTCACACTGAGCTGAAAGCAAATCAGTGCACATGAATTAGGTAACAAACAGTTAACCTACTAGTAATAGCTTTCATTTTGTTGTTGTTTTAAACTTTTTTTTCTTTGGTCTCTTGAGAGGGTGGGGGGTCATGTTGGGGGGCAGAAATTAGGTGAGCAATATCAGCATTCTCATATAAAACTAAAGATTTGGCTTTAAACTAGTTTTAAGCTTACCTTATATCTTAATTTATTTTATCACAGATTTTAAGTGATATGTGCTAATATTTATTGATATGTCTGTAAACTAAGTAAAAGTTATTTTTATAATAAGGGATGAAAACAGCTTTCACCACTGAAAAAGAATAAATTAAAAGAACATAGAAATAGTCCTGCTGTAGAGTGTGGTCATATACTGTACATATATAGTCCTGTGAGTTGCACAGTACAGGAAGTGCATCCGTAACTCTGACAAAAGGCCTTGATTTGCTGGGTAACACCCTCTTATTTTGAGAAACTGACAAAACACACCCTTGACCACGACATACACAGACTGACAAGCATGCTGTCAAAAGCTAAAGTAGACCATGCTTACTTCACACACACACACACACACACAAACACACACACGTGCACACAAGCACAGATATAGGCATGTCCCTGCAAACACATCACTATCAACCCTGACTGACACATCAGCCCTCCTCCACAGACATACACAGTTTCCCTGCCTTAAAGCTACAGCCAATGTACAAAATAAAGGCAGGACAGTAAAGGGAAAAAGACACATGTGCTGTCTCTCCCTCTCTATCTCCTCTCTCTCTCTCTACACACACACAAACACACTGCTTTTCTCCTTCTTCCTCTTCAATCCATCTGCTTCACGTTTGCATTTCATGCCTGCCGGCATTTTTTTGAAGTGGCAATACTTTGATGCAGACTGAGGGATACATTATCATTATTTCAATTTTCATGCTGAGGTGTTTTGTGTGTGCATGTGTGTGTGAGAGAGAGAGAAAGAAGACACAGATAGGAAGACAGAGAGGAGTAACAATATGCTCTGTGGCAATGCTGTCGTCATAGTCCTGTGCTAGTGTGAAAATAAAACACTGAAGGAGAAAGGAAGAAAACAAAGAGAGTTGGAAGGGGTGGGGGTGAGGGGGTGTAGAGGGTAGAGAGGACCAGCATGCAGAGAAGGGAAAAAGAAGAGGAGGACAGAGATAGGTGAGCAGAGGAAGAGGCATGAGAGAGATAAAGGCAGCAGGACAGAGTGCATTGCATTTTGACATGGCCATCTAAAGCATAAGCCTCTCCTGCAGCTATATGCTTTGTGCTTGGCTCCTCCACCTCTATCTCTCCCTCTATTTTGCACTCTCTCTACCCATACCCCTCTCTCTTCTTTTCTTCCATTTTAAACCCTCTCCATTCCCCCCTCCTCTCTTTCAGTTTCCTTGCCTGTACAATAATTCAACGTGGAGCCACTGTCAGTACAATATCTGACTCGGTGGTGGCTACACATTTCAGGTGGAGAAACAGAGATATTAAGGCAGTTCCTAAAGCTTGGAAGAATCATGATGCTGTTGAGCAGTGGGGTTCAGGATTTAAGAAGTCTGTTTACTTGATGACACACCAAGATGCTTTGAAGAAGCTGGCAGCAGCAACTGCTTTGTTTTTCCAGTGTGGTATAAACCCCCGTGTTTATTATTACAGATTTCCAGTTTAGTTCTATACATGGTATACAGGTAAAAAGTCAAATATAAAAGTAAATACGTATACACATAATTGCTAATAGGTTTGAAGATTCTCCCTATCGCCCTATCCTCTACCACATTAGGTCAATCACATGGTGCATTTTTGTTTTTCCCAGATGGATGACTCTTTAGCATCCCCTTCTTTTTAATAAAAAAACAAACAAGAAAAAAAACACCATCACACATGTCCACCAATGTTCGTGATTAAAATTCCACCTGGGTATGTGGAATACATAGTGTGCAATGTCTGGAATCCAAAACTTTTTATTGAACAGTTAAACCATTTCAAAAGCTTCTTTCAAGTCACAAAAGCTTTTCCCTCAAACATACTGCACAACATTCCATTATGAGTATTTTTTTTAACTAATGTGGGACGACTGAACCTTGCTGTCCTTCTGCTGGAACACTGAGCTCTCCGGCCAGCTCAGAGTTTTTAGTTAGCTTAGCCTGGCAAAGGGCAAGAGGTTCAGTTTATATTATATGGTCCTTTTTAGCTGTTAGCTTAGATATTCAATTCAATTCAATTCAATTTTATTTATGTAGCGACGAATCACAACAAAAGTCATCTCAAGGCATTTTTCATAAAGCTGGTCTAGACCGTACTCTTTAAAATAGGTATTTACAGAGAGAGACCCAACAAATCCCACCATGAGCAGCACTAGGCAACAGTGGCAAGGAAAAACTTCCTTTTAAGAGGCAGAAACCTCGAGCAGAACCGGACTCAGGGTGGGCGGCCATCTGCCTCGACCGGTTGGGTTGAGAAAGAGAGAGAGAGGGGGAGAGAGGGGGAGAGGGGGGAGAGAATAGCGGGAGAAGAACATAGCATAACACGGGTTCCATATAAAATGTAAGGTGGTACCAATAATACAGTAGTAGTAATGATAGTAGTGATAATTAAAGTATGAACTGCTAAAGTAGCAATAAAACTAATAGCAGTATAAGTAACTATGGCAGCAGGTGTTGATATAAGGTAGTATCTATGAAGAGTTTTTATAACAAAGTAATTCCACTGCATGATTCTTGTTGATACAAATGTCTTGCATCCCACAAACACTTACTCCAAGAGTGATCATTAAAATGAATCATGAATGTTGTAAATCTGTCCATGAAACCACAAGAACCACAAGAAATGGAGCAGTTTGTTTGCGTTTATAGTGCATTCAGAAAGTATTCAGACCCAAGACATTTTGTTATGTTGCTACAGCACTCAGAGTTGTCCTTTAGCTACTCCTGTACTATCTAGGCTCTACAATTAGGGTTGATGCCCTGTTGGAAGGTTAACCTTAGGCTAGTATGAGATCTTGAGTGCTCTGAACCAGGTTTTCATTAAGGATATCTTTTTATTTTTGCTGCCTCCGCCATGCTTCACCCTCCACTGAGGAGAAGCTTCCGTCTGGCCACTCTGCCATAAAGCCCAGATCGGTGGTGTGTTGCAGTGATGGTTGCCCTTCTGGAAGCTTCTCCCATTTTCACACAGGGTTTCTAGAGCTCAGTCAAGGTGACCATCAGGTTCTTGGTCACCTCTCTTACCAAGGTCTTTCTCCCCTGATTGCTCCATTTGGCTGGGTGACCAGCTCAAGGAAGAGTCCCTGGTTGTTCCAAGCTTCTTCCATTTAAGAATTACGAAGGCTACTGTGCTCTTGGGAACCGCCAACGCAGCAGAAAGTTTTGTGTAGCCTCCCCCATCTGTGCCTCAATACAACCCTGTCTTTGAGCTCTGCAGGCAGTTCCTTCAACCTCTTGGCTTGGTTTTTGCTCTGATATGCATTGTCAGCTGTGAGACTATAGAGACAGGAGTGTGCCTTTCCAAATCATGTCCAATCAATTGAATTCACCATAGGTGACTCCAATCAAGGTCTAGAAATAGTTCAAAGATGATGATGGATGATGGAGGCACCTGAGCCAAATTTCATAGTAAAAGGTCTGAATACTTATGTCAGTGTGATATGTCAGGTTTTCTTTCTAATACGTTTTGCAAAAAGAAAAAAAATCTAAAATTTTTTCACAAAATAATACAACTTACCCAGCTTTTAATCTCCAACTTTCTTACTTTGTCTTACACAGTATCTAAGTGATTAGAGAAGCTGACAAACTGGATGAGGTGTAGCTGTTTTGCATTATGCCATTATTATTTTGATTTAAATTGTATCAAATATGTTCTGGCAGAAAAATAATTGCTGCCTGGATTGCTTGGTAAGGTCATGGCAACATTTTTCTAGTCCACAAAGTGCTGCAGTCATGTGCTGTGCAGAATTATGCAGGCAAATCTGATTTGTTTCTTAAATCAGATCTTTAGGACAGACCATCTGCACTGTTACTTGTCAGTGATCAGATTTGTATGTCCAGACATTACTAACCTACCTGCGTGGTTGCAATAGTAAAGATGTAGCATCTATGTAACTATGTCGCCCTGGATTTGACATTGTTGTTGTGTGTCACATGTTTTGAGTTGTGTAAATATAACCAGTTGTCACAGTGTTGTAGGAAAAACAACTGAAAATGCTTCAATTTTAACATTTTGTCATTTTTCAAATCAATTTTGACAAACATTGCATTTCTTTTAAATTGTATTTAATGTTTCAAATTAGTGAAACACAACTGTATTTATAGGAAACAGAACTGCATTAACATACATTGCTTAGATGTAATTATTCCTCAAGTGTGGTAATGAGGCCACATTTAGAATTGAGTTTCAGCAAGTTTGTGTTTGGGACAGAGACAGGAAGGGTCACCAATAAGTAACATGGGCTGTTTAAAGGTAGTTACACTCTGTCATCATGAGACAAACTAATAACAATGGCAGAGAAAAGTAAGAAATTAATTTGAACTAACTTCTACTCTACTTTGATTCATTAAGAGGAGCCAGGATGAACCACACACTTCTCGAGCTCTGTCTTGTGAGGGTTGAAGTTAATGACAGCCACTATGCTCAATCTTACATTACTCCACTCTGGGTGACAATCATCCATACAGAATTCAGAGTAAATATGACTCGACCATGTGTGTGTGTGTGTGTGTGTGTGTGTGTGTGTGTGTGTGTCAGAAAGAGAGATCATGCAGGGTCTTGATGTAACACTTGATGTGAGTGTTTGTGAGTCCAAAAGGAAATTCAAAGACTGACCGAAGCCTGTCTTTTTACCCCCAATCAAGATCCACCTCACGTCTCCTTTCACAAATTTCAGTGATACACACAGACTGTCAAATACTCTTTGAGTGCAGAAGGTGGTAATTTCCCAGGAAATGCGAGGACCCTTTGCTTCAGTGGGTAGATTTGAACAAAAGGTGGTGGAGATTGGCCCCACAGACCAACATGGTGCTTGGCAATATAGTTTTGTTTATGTAAAATTTAAATCCACAACAGGTCTTTCCTGAAGGAGTCTAGACACCATCAGGACTGAACAGTCTGAGATTAAAGGTACAACAACGGACATAGTGAGGATAAAACCAACCATATTCACCACCAGTACTTTTCACCCATCTCTTCTCCTTTGATTCATTTTCTCCCTTTCATCCTTGCAAGTGACAATCTATACACTATGTATAAATTAAAGGTATTAAATGCCAGAATAATATTAAAATGATTATGTATGAAACAGAAATACAATTAACTTAAACATTACACCAAAAACAAGAGACAAAAGAAAAAAGAAAAAAAAACAGACAGACAAAAGACAGTACGTAACATCTGGTAGTGTATTGTCCATTGCATTTTTTTTTTTAATGGTATCTCAATTAATCATTGTAATGATACATTTTATACAAACAACACATACAATGTTTTATTATTTTTATGTTTTTTATGGAATTTGAAATGAATCATTTCTTTTTTGGGGGGGGGGGGGCTGATTCCAATCATAAGGAAGCAACAATGTCTTTGCTATTAAACTGTCCCACTGTATGCCACCTGAAGATTCTGACAATTTTACAATGCAGTTGTTAAAAATTGTATCTGTATTATATACTGTATGTCTTTTGTAAAATGTCTAGCAATAATAAGCATAAGTAAAACAGCAAACCTGTTTTATTCATTTCACCCAGACAGACCACTCAGTACTGTTACTGCTCTCCAGGGAGTCTTGGAGTACATATAATAAAAACACGTAATTCAGCAATTAAAATATATCTGTCCCTGGTAAAAGTCTGTTAATGGTCAAGTGTACTAGTGTCCAGATTTCACTTTACAAAAGTGGTTTGTTCACTAGTACAGCAGACCTGTCTGTTTCAGGATAGTTGCATCACAATACTAAAGGCTGCAGTTCACAACAGACCAGAATTATACTTTAATTCTGTTCATGATGCTGTCAATACCAGCCTTTCACGTCAATATTAATGTACTTAACAGTCAAAAATCTGATTTTTTGTCTCAGAGGCTTTTACACTTGATTCAGATAAGGAACAACCTCACAAAATAATATACAGCAATAGCTGTGCAGACAGTGCAGACAGCAGTAGTAGAGTTACAGTACAATATGAAAATGGTTAACAATAAAGACTTACAGGAGTAAACCATTATAGCTCAGTTAGGTTCAGCTTTACCAAAAACTTACTGGACAAGATATTTAGATTTCCCCCTACATGTTTGATTTCATGTTGCTTGCTAATGCACACAAAGTCTGAAAGAGTCAAAGTGTCTGTTATGTGTTTTTGTATAATTACAAAAGGAGTAATCACATAAATGTGTTTGTTTTTTTGTAATTAATAGCACTTTTGTATAGTTATATAATGTTTATATTCATTTTATGCTTCACAGGTGCCTTTATGGTCTTAAACACACACACACACACACACACATACTTGGTCATTCTTGCCACAGCACCAGTGGAAAACAGTTGCAGCATGACAATATGACTTCTGAAGAAAAAGAAGGACACCAATAGGTGCTTTTGAGGTACTGCAAATGTTACCCACTCTCTCCATCAATATGTACATGCAGGTGGTGACCAAATCAGACAAATAAGACAAAGAACATGAGTTAGTCATGAAAATGAACTCTCTCTCTTTTTGTGCTCACAGATCCTTCAAAGCTATCACTTAAATAACACATTATAAAGAACTTGATGAGTTTTTGAGCACATTCAATTGCACTGCAGAGTGATGAAGGATTGCAATGGATTTTGAATGAATTGGAACACATTCTCAATTTTGGACTGAATGTGAGTATGATTACAAGGCATACAGTAGACTATATATAACTTCCCAATATTAGACCATATAGTAAAGGTATGACATAGACACATTTCCACTCTATTATGCTTTGCGTAGCACTATCCGCATTTCTCCTGGTCACTCACTGAAACACATTCATACAGACCAACAGACACACGCTGCCTTGACAGAGTGACAGATGGGCAGTGAGAGAGTAGGATAGTCCTATTGTGTTTGTTTGCCTCTCTATATATAAACCATGTCAAACATGTCCTTACAGTACTGACAAAGGACCTGTCTGTCCATATGTTTCAGCACGATAGCACACAATGTAATGCAGTAGGCTGGTGGAGTCTCTTGTTCTCCCTCACTCTCTGTCTTTCTCTCTTGAACACACACACACACACACACACCTCAGAGGTAAACTCTTTGACCAGCATTGCAAGCCAAAATGTTCCCCTATTATAACACAAGCTCGACTCGCCTGATTCCCCACTACATTATAAGTGTTAATTAATCCCAGCAAAACACAATGCATTTACAAATGGGATCTATGTGTAATGTGGACCGCCAAGTACAAGTAGATGCAGATTGAAATTCTGCTTTTTGGTCTTCTTTTCCATGGCTGGTGGGGAAGAATTATACAACAATGCTGCTTTTGTGTTAATAATGTTCAGCTTGTTTTGTTGGACGTGGAGGTCATACTCTTTGTTTGAATGCTATACACTAAGTTATGTTGCCTCCGTAAACAGTGTTAGATGTATGAAAGATGTACTTAGTCATTAACTGTTTGCATTTGTTACAGAGTCATGGAAATTACACACAAGCTAAGTTATGAATCAGCAAGTCATTAGTTTGAAATTTGTATCTATTTTCACACCATGTTGTGCAACTGTTGTGCAACAGCTCTAATAGTCCATAATAAAATGCAAACAAGGCTGGTAATGTTTCTTTCAACTTTCATTTGATATGGGGATAGATAAATTGTAAAATCCATTCATAATTAAATATAATTTTCTTGTTACAATTCTAACAGCATGGATGCTAATTGTTGACTGATATAACGGTCTTACATGAATGCCTTCGAAGTATTGCTTGTACTATTTGTTAGCTCATAGTTGCGGCACAATGATAGGTGGTTTGTTTTAATATAAGTGACCATTAGTTTAATTAATTATTTGTCATTAGTAAGTCATATTGTAACACTGTATAGTATGTCATAGTTTAGAATGTACAGGGTGCCACCACTTTTCTACCAACTCTCATTCTCTATAATGCATTATTTACATATTTATTACTGAAGACTGGTTGTCCATGGGAACATTTTGATTATGTTTTATCTTTCTTCGCTTCTTCTTCATTGAGACATTCAAGCTCCATTTCCATCTAAGAATCTTACACCTCCAGACAAGCAACTTAGTATGTTATCTCAATTATAGTATGCCAATTTTACTACAGCTGCAACCAACTGCAATAAATGTAATAAAAGTCTTAATAAATGTCATGTCAATACCATAAAGGAAAATAATAAAAGACACAAATTCAGTTTATTAGGACTTTTATTAAATTTATTACAGTTGTATCTAAATAGGTTTTAGTTGGTTTAGTTGTAGCAAATGTGTCAACTCGTTTTCAGCCTGATGAATCTGGCTGCTTGTGTTTCTTTTGCTTTGTTGAGCTATTTCAAGCATATTCCAAGATCTCAGCACAACTACTGTTACCATGTTATCAGGCCCAACAGAACTACTCACAATAAACCACAAGTTGTAATTAAATTGTGTTTACTCTCAAGTTGTGGTAAATGGTATACTAACAGTTTGACAGTATTAACTGATCAAGGACTGGCATTAATGGGTAAGGAGCATATCACTTAACGTGATATCTGTGCTCATAGTGAGGTGACAATCTTGTACATATCTTTAAACAGACTAAGTGTATTTAAACTATATTAACACACTGACAAGCTAACATCAACTAATGTCTCGGGTGTTAGCCAGCTAACATTAACTAGCTAGTATGCCAAAAATGTTACTTTAGTCTTTTCCAGAACTTAATGAAATATGATGCAACATGCCGCTACATCAGTGGTGATGTTTTTGTCCTTTCCAACTACTTTGGTGATGAGTTCCTGAGCTAGCTAAATTTGGGGCAATTGCTGAGAAACCGATGCTAAAGGGAAACCCAGGAACCATCTTGCTGGTGAGGCAACAGTGTGCTAACCACTGCGTCACCTTCTGCCATTAACCAGACAGCCAAAGCCCAAATAATAAGAACAATGGAAAGCTGTTGATGGACAATCCAAAATGTCAAGAAATCTATTTGTGGGTTGCCTGGGAGAGAAGGCCATTTAGTGGGTGTTGGTATGAGTGGTTATTTAAGAGGTGGACCAAAGGATTTCAATAGAAATGGGGATAAGATTCATTGCCAAACAGTGCAAAAATGAAACAAAAGTAGAAAAGCAAAGCCTCTGTTTGCAGTGGAGAAAACCAAATCTACTAAGTGGTTTGACAGACTAGATGTCGCTTTAGGCTACCGCCAGTGCCCTGGATTCACTAAATATAAAAAGAAAATCCCATGGTAGCTCTTTGTAATACAACCCTAGCCCATATATATATAAATGTCCCAGTTTATAGAAACATGAGGAAGTTCTGAGGAGATCATGTTACAGTTACAGGTTACAGGTTTTTTTACATTAGTTCCTGCAGTGGAAAGGCTAAAATTATGGGCATGTTTTTGTTTGCATGTGCCTTTGCAATACGAAGTTACATTATACCTTCAGTCTAATCCTCGAATGATTTTCTCTAAATCTGACAAATAATATATCAAAGTTAGCACTGGGACACCAGTCTAGGCAATAAAAAGAAAACAATGGGGACATTCTAAAGTCTGCACTGAGCTTCATGCAATTTTGTTTAACATCGAAACTTTTAAGCCCCTGGGCTTCACTCTTGAGGACAGAAAAGAAGTGCTAACAACGGCCCAGTGGACGTGGGAGTTTACTGGATGAAATGGCTGGTTAGTGTCCTGGCTAAGTAATGATATAAAAGCCAATCCCAGTGTCTTAATGGCCTTCATCTTCTCTGAGGGGTGGAGGTACTGCAAAGTTCATTACTGTAATGAGATAGCAGCGCTTGAGAAAGAGCCATCAGTAACTGGACCGAGACACAGTGATACAAACTGTTGATCGTCACCGGAACAGATGTGAATGGAGGTTAGGACAAGTTCTGATGATGTCACGACTTGAAATACTTTTCCTGCTGATGATGGATGTACCTCTAATCTGATTAGTGGCATTTTATATTTCCTTTTTGGCTTTCTATGTATGATTTGACCATCACTGTCGTCCTGGAAGTCTAAATATATGCATATATAGCTACCGTAGCTACTGATTTGGTCAGTGGCAATGGTGATTAGGCGTTCAGCTTACTTAATACTTCAATGATTAAGGACCTATCTTAGACTAGTATGACAAGTGTCTTTGTTAGTTTCAGACCAATGCAGTTGTCATTTTCCCATTCTTTAAATAGCAAAATGCTAAGCACCCATGGATGTTTTGATCTTAATGTGTCAGGCGCAGGATGTTTTCCAGCATTGCTAATTTTTAGGCAACAGAGAGCAACAAAACCTGGTCTGAAGTCAATGGAAATTTCATTGTTATTTTAAGGCATTATTAAGATAATTATATGCTCTACATACACGCATGTACATCTTGTTACACACACAGGAACGCATTAAGCAGCACACAAACACGCAAAGATGGCGCGTTGTGTTGCATTACATTGACATGCATCCTCGCACAGAATGAGGACACATTATAGGATTTTAGAAAGCAGGAGTTGAACTGTATGCTAGTGCTGATGAACGGCAGCAGTAGAACGGGCAAGAGAGATCTGCTGGCAGAAGAAGTTGGTAAATCCAGCAGATGATAGTGTTCATCACTTTGCTTCTTAAAGGAATGATAGGTGGTACCTGACTGTTTTTTTCTGTCACCCTAAACTAGCAAAAGAGGTGATTTGACGCCGCCCCCATGCACTTGTTCAATGCACTTTAGACAATGTTACAAGCATAAAAATTGCACCTTAGGTACTCCATTTGTTTTCTATCATTTTCGTGATATGATTGGCCTTGCTGTGATAATGTTAAACATCTATTTGTTTACTGGGTGTTTGTTTTCTTTTGTGTGTTCAATGAAGAAGTTAAAAAAAATGCATGGGCCCGAAAAGCTCACGCAGTACTTATGTCGCATCCATTAAGACTGCTGCCTGTTGGGACACACTTTGATTAATGAGACATCCCATGGCTCTTCTCTTGTGCCGGCTCAGACAGTCATGTATTTTTTTGTTGGTTTTATTTAATTCCTGCATAATTAACAAATAAATAGGGGCCCACCATACAATATTACAGTTATATCAAAGCAATTAAGCATTTTGAAGCACAATTTTTGCTGTATTTGAAAAGAGACATTGTACGCATTATTTTGGAACTTCGCTCATTGGATCCGTTGAACTTTCAAGAAAGGAATACGGCTCTAAAAGCCTTTCACATACAACGACGCAAATATAGAACGCGAAATGCAAGATACGTGCCTGTGAATATACAGAAGCTGTAGCCTGCGGGGATCCTTTGACCTGAAACGACATGACCCCTCCGCCCCTGTTTCACACATGCGTCTCCCTGTACGCATCTGCAGAAAGGAGCAGAAGAGTCATTGAGGAAACAGGTGACAGCTCACTGTTATGTAGGAAAAGCCCGATAAGCGTTTTAAGCGTCTGTAAACTGGTAGATGGATGACGTCGACCCCAAAACATCCTGAAAGTCAGACCAAATTATTACTGTTCTTTACGGAAGCATTCGCCAGCGTGGCTTTAGTGTGTAGGGAGGCACTTCTCCTTCAGCAGCCGTATATAGAATTGTAGAAGTATAATGTAAGGTATATGACCTAATGTAACTACATTATCTATTATCTTTGTTTTAAAGGTCTGAATAAACCTGTATCCCAGTTTATAGAAACCTTGATATGCTAGCTGAGTACTCCATTGAAAACTGGATATCAGGCCTGTAAACACCTTATCCAGGTTTCTGGTTATTTTCACCATACTTACAGGTGCAACATCAACCTGCCATATTTATTAGTCAGGCTACAAAAAATTATGGATGGACAACTGAGAATGATGATGGACATGTTGAAATAAAGGGAACTGACTTCTGACTTCATTAATGTATTTTCACCTAGTTTTCCATTATCTGTACAATGAAACATCACAACTTTTCAAACTCAAACACACAACTTGTCTGACTGGCATTTTACCATTTCACTGGGTGTTCATGGTTAGTTAGGGTTAGGTAGGGTTAGTTAGGCAAGTTAGGGTTAAACTGGTAAACTCTGAAACAAACAACTTTTTACAAATTTACTGGGAATGCCTCAAAAGCATCATTGCTTTTCAAACCTATTACACTTAATGTCTCGTTCAGCTCTTAACTAAACCATTTACTTTCAGGACTAATGAATAAACTGTTCTTATGTTGACAAATTAAAACCAAAACCAAATCTGTAAAACACTTAACTCAAATCATTTCTAGTTATAGTCTATTGTTGTGCTTTAAGAAGTTATGCCATATCTAGCGAATCAGCTGTGCCAACATTCTAACTAACTCATGTCAGAAGCCAATGTGTTGGGTGACCTATCCAATTATCCACACTAGACAGATTTCATAATATTACTTGTTCATATTCATTCATCATCTATCATTATCAATACAGCTTCTGTTAAGGGTTGCAGGGGGACTCAGAGCTCATCCCAGCTAACATTGGTGAGAGGCAGGGTACACCCTGCAGATCGCCAGTCCATCACAGCGCCATTTGTTGTTCAGTGTACATTGATTTAGAGCATGCTAACAGCCATGAAGAAAATCTCCCTTTATGTTTTCTATGAAAAAAGGCCTTACCTGTCCTCATTCTACATATTCCGTTAAGTGTGTTCTTATTACACAATATCAGCATTAATGTCGCAACTGGCCAGTGTCCTACTAAACCCCACCCTACTGTCTCACTTTATTCTTATAACAGCCATAAATGCCTGGTTTTATGAACAATCTGCTACCTGTGTGAGCTGTGTCAAAAGCTTTACAAAGTTTTATCACCGAAAAAAGTAACGCAGCAAAAGATGGGCTCATGATTTCTCTCTCTCTCTCTTTCCTTCTTCCTGCACAAAAGAACATAAAGCTGAAATACTGTCTATTTGACTGTGACTCAGCCAGTATAAAATATGCCTGATTTACCGTAGAATTATACGCTTGGCAGCTGATTTATCAACACAGGAGGCTACATTTGTACCAAAGTGAAGAAATTATTGCCTGGTACAATATTGGAGATTTGATTGAAAACGGACAGGGGTCAGCTGAAAATTTGACAGTAAACACATGTCTTGCTGGGCTATGGCTCCTGGAGAGGCTCTATGATATTGATACAGATTGTTTTTTTTTCTTTTGTTTTGATTGGTACTACAGAAACCTTATTGCATTCCCATAACCATGATAGTGTTTCGAACCAGTAATGTGGTGGTAACTGTTGTGTATTAGTGTGTTTTGGGGCATGGGTAAGCACATATCACATGTTCAAAAACCCAGACCCTATTGGTCACAAAGTATTTATTGTGTGAGAGGTTCTTGTTTATACTAAACAAAGCGTCAATCAGTCACCACTGAGGAGACACTGAGGTTATGTTCATAGCGAAAAGCGTTACCACCACAAATACATACAGAAGGTGTTTCAAAGCAACAGAGTGGAAAATATGCTTATTAACTTCAGGCAGAGAGTCAGATGAGAAAAACTGATTCCCCTCATGTCTGCACTTGTAAATAGTGCATCCCAGAACAATAGCTTTGCAGCTAACCTTGGTTCACGTTGCTTCTGCAAGCTGCTTGAGTTTTATTGCATCAAGAAATTAATGGAAATCAGTGGTTGTCTA
The DNA here is from genome assembly GCA_033238685.1 of Lates japonicus. Lineage (NCBI taxonomy): Eukaryota > Metazoa > Chordata > Actinopteri > Centropomidae > Lates > Lates japonicus. The sequence continues at coordinate 83,845 of BRZM01001052.1, read as the reverse complement.
AGGAATAAAAAAAAAAACAAACACACAGTGGGGAAATCTAGTGCTGACAAACATTATGGTTTGGGATGGTCAGCTAATGTAAAAAAATGTTAAATGTTATGTGATTTTTATTTTTGAAATCTATTGATTTTGAATTTAAAGTGGAGTTTCCCTGATTTTACACATGAAGATTTGTATATATCTTCTGTTGCTCTGAAGAACTCTCAAAGAAAATATCCATAGATGTCTTCCAGTTTTCCGCTTGGGCTGAAAAGAGAGTCAGATTGTCAGATTTTAATAGGAAGCCAAAAGTTACAACTGGTGGTTTTGAAAGACAATAGTATGTCGCAACTGAGGGAAGCATGCCGAGCATTTGCAGGTATTGCAAGTGTTTGCTTGCTTTAAACCTAAGATGCTCCAATTATGCCACCCACTCAATTTTTTTTTTGTCACATTAACCAGCACTACATTCTTGGGAATCAGTTTTACATGACATAGTGACCATTATTTTTAACTGTGTTGACTAGCAGTAGCAGTTAACCACAGAAGCTACATTCCTTCTTCTAGGAGAGAGGTTTGAAAGTGTCCTGTTTTCATGTAAACACGTACACACATCCACTATGCATGTCATTAATATGTGCCTAACCTCTTAGTGAGGATAGAAAACATCATTTACGGTATGCTTGTTTAGAACTGATTACATTTTCTACATGCAAACAACTTCACATTGTGTATTTGCAATATAAAAATTTCTATATATTGCATGTCAGTAAACCTCCTTTACAATAGATTTTGATTGTCTGACAGATAGGGGGAGGGAGGGGAGAGGTAGAGAATTGCCGGCATGAACATTGTTAATTGCCCATGACTCTGACTGTGTCCTCCCTTTATCAACCAGCCAGCACTGGTCAATCAATAATCAGTATTTGCTGATTATAGAGGGAAATCATTTAGAGGTCTGTGCTTCATCCCGATCATCAGCTTCAGTGAGGGTCATTCGTTTGTATGACTAAGCATAAGGCACTAGGACTATAATACAGATACATGAATATGATTGAAAGTAAAATACATATTGCTTTTATTGCCTTGATTCTGTAGGGATTTGTAGATGTAACAGTTTATTTGTTATTTGTTGATCATTCATAAACCCCAGGGCAAAACCTAGAAACAGTCAGATAGCCTCTTCAATTACTCACAAACAGCAAAATATTCAAAATTGAAACAGACGGCAAAACAACTACCAAAAAATATGTGGACAACACAATATCTAATCTAATAGGTCTGCATGAAACAGATATGGCAAGATGGATGACTCAAAATATTTTGCTTTGTCTTAATGTGCATAGCTTTAAAACAAAAACGTTCTAACCAAGCAGAGTCAAAGATTTCCCTTGAACTGACTGGAGGGATTAACAAGCTCGTATCTCACTAAAGTCTGCTTCCAGGCAGGCTCTCAGGGAGGTCAGAGACAGAAGCTCCTGGTCATTCTTTTGTCTATGGCACAAATGGAGCCATTTGGTCTCATGCTCCATTTTGTGTCTGTCTCTAAAAATTTACTACGAATATCCATAATGACTTTAATTTCTGTGTATAATGTTTATGAGTGATGCTGTAATGTAAAGCACAGGCTCATGCATGGTCTTGTGTGTATGATAATTCATCACACCACTGATGCTTCCAGTCATTGGAGACATTTTTAGGGTTTATCAGGAATATGTACAACAGTCTGACTCTCAAAACATTAAAATCAAACCGTGACCTTAAATTCTGAGCTTTTCCATGCTTCCCCTGGCCATCTCACTTAAATTATCCAAGATTTTCTCTTCCCACCGTTAATTTGCCACTTGGGCAAGAAAAAGAATTACCTTTAGGAAGCAGCATTTCCTTTATTTACAGTTTGCCAAAAGAGATGCAGTCCAATTCCTCCCATTCTCAATCAAATATATTTTGTAGGAATCCAAATGTTGGAACAGTTGAAATATGAGGGATGTGATGTAGATGTATGATCAGAGAACAAAAGTTATTTTATAAACAGGTTACCTTTAATAGACCAAAAAATTGTATAGAAGAAACATCTGAGAATTGTAATGGAAAGTATAAAACTGTTGTAACAAGGATAGTGATAACGATGCAGCACAAGTAATCTTATGCTGTGTTCAGGACAGGGATAACATAACTCAGGGACAGTGGGTGTGCAGCCCCTGTCACACACAGCCACAGGGTGGGAGGCAGGACTTAAAACACAACAACCAGGAATCATCACTTTCATGTCTCTGTCCTCACTCTCTGCTGCTGCTATATAGATGCAAAGACCCATGTGTATGCACCAAGAACGGGACTGAGCTTGAACTGCATCTATTACCTTCCCTCAGGATTGTGTGAGGTGTGAGCATGTCACATCTCTCTCTCTCAATGCTTGCCTAGTCGGGAGGAGGTGGCCATCTTTGCTAAATAGCAACTGACCATTCCTGCACATTATACTTTTAACCTGCTCCAGAACAGTTAAATATTAACTGTTGTAGTTACCATGGTAATTTATCACAATTGAAAGTGAGCCAAATCTATGATACCAGAAACCTGAGATAAGCCCAAAGATAGCTGGCTATCCCACTCAATATCACTTTGTGGTGCAGGCCCCAGGACATGCAGCAGTTTACTGAACCTTTTATGAGTTTATTTGTTCTCTGGTGTCCACAAGGAATAGGTACAAAACAGAAGGGGAAAAAAGCTGGCATATAAATATAATGTTGATGGGGATAGTTACTGTGTCATCACTACTGTTCATTTGACACACATTCAGTTGCTTACTTTATGATTGATCAAGGAAAATCCCTGGTATGCAGATGATTTTGCTTCATTTTTTCAGGACGGCGAGAGCAGGATGACTCTAGTTGACTTTGTTTGCCAGGTGTGCATTATAAATATCTACAATTACAAGTCCTGTGGTTTGGTCATTTTGTTTCATTACGATAAACAAACCACACTAGACTTCTGCTTGAAGTATCCACATCCATCCTGTTGATTGACAGTTTTCACATAAGCCTTAACAAATGTACTAATCCAGATGTGAGTTAACATAGGATCCCGCAGTAAATAATTTCTTGTATTCCCGGCGCTAAAAGATGTCTCTTTTCTCCTATTTGTACCTCACGTTAATCTGCGATATATGAAGTCCAGTTGCTGCAGTCTCATACTCGGTTATTTCTTCATGTGATAACACCAGAAATGAGTGAACATACTGAGTTCAGTAAAGTAATTTCAGACTCTATGGGCCTAGAGCTGTTTAACAAATGAGTTACACATCAGATAATATGAGCGGTTTAACCTCTGGGTTCATTTATAAAAACCCCTACAAAAATAACTATTTTTTTTTCTGGTCAGGACCATGAAATCGAATTGCAGGTGTAAAGCTATCTGCTTTTTTCATACAGTTAATTATCCATATTTGTTGTATATTATTCCATATTTTCCAACCAACAACTACACTCACATAATTTTATTCCATCATACTTATTTGAACATTTTGTTCATTTTTTTCTACTAAATTTTGTTGAAAACAGTATTTTTTTTGTCCAGTAGCTGGAATTAGAAAGTTGATGAGACATACCCTCCCTTTACTACCTTCCTCCTTAAAAGCATTTTCTTAAACAAGAAAGGCAGTTCAGTAGCGGAGGTAGTCACCTCTACTGAAATGGCTTTTTCAGCGTTTGTTACACTGTGTGTGGTAGCTGGAAAATACACAGTCCGCTTGTACATGTGTATACATTCAGTGTGTAAGCATACACCGGCCATACATTGAATATTTGCCTAATATATGCTCAATATTTTGTATGAATGCATTCCATCTGGGGTCCAGATAATATAAAAATATTCCATGTATCTGTTCGCCTGTTCATGTTATTTACATAAATGAAATATGAGAATGAGATGACAAATACTTATGAAACATTCATGTAAATATAGTTTGCATGACCTTCTATAGTTCTGCTTATGTAAGAGTATATTTTTTGATTTTCATTTGTGCATGTTGATACCTCTCTTCTTTACATATGTTTCTAATTTTGTTGTCTAATTTTATTACTACATACTTTAAAATATATAAATATATTTCACTTTTAAAATGTTACAATTAGGATTAATCTTATAGTTATATAAATGTTGCAAATTATATGGCCAAATTTTACAATATTTTATTTATTTAATTTTCTTACTGTTCTGATAAAGAAAGCTCTCGAACCATCATGTTTATATGACATACTGAAGGTTCAGGTTTACTACAAACACATGCACTTTTTTTTTCTTCTCATGTAGACTTTGTGGTCTAGTTTCAGGATAAGAATGTTTCCCTTTGTCAATCCTAAGGTACCACAAGGCAGGAGACCACAAGACAGGCAGCATGGGAGGGGTGAGGCTGAAGGAGACTCATTGTTCACACACACACACACACACACACACACACTCTCCAGTGTGTGTGTATTTTCCAAAAGTGGCAAAGTGCTAGGGTTCCAAACTGCAGAGGATTAGTAATTTTGCGGTAGCCGTCATTTAACTTGAAGGCTTACCAGCAGTCAGAAAAGGCTAGCAGTCAAAGTGAAGGTATAACCCAGCCCAGAACATCCTGTTGAGAGACCATTTGCTGCGTCCATGTGTGTTTCCTTACGCCTGCCTTGCCTGCCTCTTTCTCAACCTCAGAGGCACGCATCACGTTTTATCACTGAGCTTCAGCTTCAAGACATTTACACATTTTGTACTTTAATCAGCTCACTAAGAAAGGTGCCTTTCTAACTCATATATTATTTAAATGCTGTGATCTTTGAACTGCTCAGGCCCTGAATCCCTCTTACTTTGCCTGGGAGCAAGCTAGCCATGTTGAGAATTTATGATATGAGGAGCTGCATCTGTCTGTGTAACTTTACTGGGATTGTCGTTATTCAAACCATACAAGCACAGCTTGTTAGTAGGAGCAGTCGTCACAGCTTGGACATTCATCCTGCTAGTATGTTGACACACTGTAATCTCTGATGGGTGGGTCTGGTGTGAGCATTGACCCACCAAACCTCAGATTATTATTTTATTTGTACTGCAAAATAGAGTTTATAACCTTAATGGACTGACTTAAATCTGATTGTCTCTATGACTAGTGGCATAATCACAGTTTGTATCACTAACATCACAATACAGTATAGTAATGTTTCCACCACTATTATCAATATTTCCTTTGGATCCAGACTGGCTGAATTTGCTCAATAAAACTATGGAAAATGTATAATGATAACAAAGAAGAGTCATTCATAATTGATCTTGTGACACCGATTGAATGTAGAACAGTATGTCACATTTCAGTTGCTGCGATCCATCCAACCAACAGGCCCCCACCAAAATATACATCGACGACCATGATTTTAATATAATTTTCTTTGTTAAAAGAATACCACATTTGTGGGCTAACTTTAAATATATCAACTTTATACCGGCAATGGTTTGTCAGGGCCTCTGTGTTTGTCAAATGAGAAATGAAATCCTATTAAATATCTATAGTCCTATGTTATTATTTTCTGTTTACAGTAAGAGATCTTCCTGCCTCCACCATGGAGAGAAAAGTGGATGTTGAGTCACACAACAAATTCACCCAAAATATGGGTGAGTGAGGGATTGGTTTCTGTATCATACACATAAACAGAATCTTTGGCCAGGGATGCAGTATGTAAGTATGATGACTTAGTCTTACTAAAAAGGGGGAAATATAGAAAAATCACTAAAATCAATCAAAATTCATTCTGATATTCAGTCAAAAGTAACTTTCTGTGCTGCAACACTGGAAGCTCTTTCAACCTATTTGTGGCTATGCACTGCAGTAGAAACACACTGCTATTAAACCTGAGTATGATAATCATTACTGAAGAACAAGCTTAAGTCTCTTAAATATTCACAAAGCCAGAGGCAAAGAAAGGTCTGTGTTTGAATCTAGGCTGGCCAGGGTGGTGGAGGCTGTTCCCCAGCCTCCAGGTACCCAGCTTCCTCCCTCAGTCCATAGACATGCAGGTTAACCGGTGATTTACCATTGGTGTACGTGAGTGTGAATGGTTGTTTGTCTCTATATGTTGGGCCACGTGATAATCAGCGACCTGTGCAGGAATACCCCACTGGCCAGTGTCAGCTTCAACTGGCACCAGCCTCGTGGTGACCCTCTTTGATGGATGTAATAGTGCCTAGTGGTACTTAAACAGTGTGCTGCTTCAGAGTGTCACTTTATGCTGCAGTGGTCCATACTACATCATAAGCTGCATTTATCTATCTACACACCCTAAGATATCCCTGTATGTTATAAGTAAAGCCTCCAATAGAGAAAAAAACATGCAGAAATACATACTATAGACACTGAGTAGACAATAACACAAGCACATCAGAAACACACACACACACACATTTATATATATATATATATATATATATATATATGCTCTGTCCTCTCTCTCTCTCCCATTTGGATGCTTGAAATTTGGCTGTGCAGGAATGATGTGTCTGTTCAGTTTGACACTAGAAAGTTTCCACACTTGAGCTTCACCTAAAAGTTACAGTTTAGAAGTCAACCTGATCCAACAGGCAGCATAGACAAGTGTGATGTGGAAACCTGAAGCCAGCATTGCACATACATTGAGAATTGTCTTTCAGTGATGAGAGACATCATGTACCAATGTTATTTTATTAATTTCACCACCAGGTTATTGAATTTTAAAAAGAATTTGCATGTATATCCAACATGTCTGGACAAGATCTTTTACATAATATATTTAGTAACATTGCTTTCACAGAGTTTGTCTATTAACAGTTTTATTTCCATTCTGTTGAATCTAATATGTTTTGAGTATTGATATCATTGGTCTAAAGTGCCTTGATAGTGAAATACATACAAGATACTACAGTCATAGAAATTGTTGTTAGCATGCAACCCACTGACTTAAATCTACACCCACCCATACACACACACACAGAAGTTTATTTATCAACCCTCGATCCAAATTGCTGATGCAGGCTACCCACAGCCAGGCTCTTTCAGTAATGGAAATTACAGTGAAAGCCACATTATTTATGGATTCACCGAATCACACACAGCTCTGGCCAAATGCCAAGCACCTGGAAAGCTTTCATGTGAGCCTGCACAATTTCCAAAACCTGGTAATTGTCACCATGACACCAGCACTGTTTGCTACTGGGTATTGACCACACACATATGACTGGGTTACGGAAGTAGATTCGCCATTAGGAATGTGATGGCTTGCCTGTGACCTTTAACAACATCAGATTGTGACCTCATCACTGCATCCTCTGGACAGAATGGAGACATGTTTTTGTCCATTCACATTTTGAGAGAGATTGAGATACAGATGAATGCTAGATTTATTTCCATTAATCCTCTTCAACACACAATCTTGTGGAGTTTCGGTTTCAGAGTGCTGTGTTTACAGCTGAGCAGATGGTGTGATTGGGTAGATATATTTTCATGATAAACTGTGCAGGTTGTCTTGTTTAAAACAAGAGTATCAAGCTTACTATCAAATGATAGAGGAATATTATAATTTGTCTCAGCTATAAAGATATTTATTATGTGAAAGCAATGAATATTTTATATTGAAATAATGGAAATCTACAACAAAATTAATGAGGATGAAGAATTTCTAATATGTAGTTGAAAAATAGATGCTTATGTTTTTGATCCAGGATCCATCCTATTGATACTGGATGTGTGTTTTTTATGTATCATTTTCATGATAAAGAATTATGTTAATGTTTCCGGTGACTATATACATATACTGAAGCAATGATATATATAACATAATTAATATGTAATCAATGTATATTAATTAAGATGAAATGCAGAAAAGCTTTATGAATAGCAGCCAAACTGAAATCTCCAGGAGCCTCAGAGAGGGCTCGATAATGAAACCACTCTGGTCCAGAGCATGAAACTATGGCGGGTTGGTGTTCACACTGACCCCTGCACTTTTCCCCTGTTGCCATCATTATCTAAAAGTTCTCTATACTTATATCATACTAATATACAGTGTTGTAGATACAGGTTTGCAGTGGTCAAAAAGCAATTTAATGAGAATGTTAACGCTTGAGACTGAGTAAGTAAATTGCTGTTGCTGGATCTGGAGATTTGGAAGATTTGAACCTTTTTACATACCTCAATGCTAATCATGTGTTTTTCTTAACACCACTCAAAGCTAGGCTGGAACAGACCCAGTCCAACATTTGGTCATGATCAGTTGCTGAAACTAGATCTAGTATTGCCCAGTGCCAGGCTGAGGTATCCTCAACCATTCCACAAAAGACTGATTTCCAGTTTAATCCCAATGAAACAATTATGACTGGTTTTATTAGTCTGTCACCACTATGGTTAGGGTTTTCAAATAGAACTACTGTCATGGCTTGGGAAAGCGCTGTGGGTCATGGTTAAAATAAAATAAAACTGACTGTTGTGGGATGTAACATAGTTATTCTTACCTACTCCTAATATATACTGTTCATTGTATTGTAGTTTTCATTCTATTCAATCACCTAATATGTTACTAATGTGTGTATTTTAGAATCTATTAAATGAAAAATGTTTGTTTCAGCAGTCTATGAGGAGGCTTTATAGTCTATTCATCCAATCAAACCAACTCATGGTCCCATAAAGGCACTGTATGCTGTGCAGTATTTCACTGTAGCCATTAGCTCACAAAGCATTCAGTACTAAGGACTTTAAGTACTATTCAAGCCCTTTTTCCCAGCCAATCTGAGTAGTAAGCCGAGCCATTAGCTCAGGCCTGTGCGCCATTGGTTTAAATGTAACTGTCAACGGGGGACCTCAAGCCAGTCTAATTCCACAGCATTATCTGAATTGTTTCTCACAACACTGGATCAGGATTATGCGCTCAGTAATTTCTTACAGCATGGTACACACAACTTAGTCCTGGGATTTGAAATTTAGTTGTTGAAGGGAAATGGTGTTCGCAGTCTATACAAGTCCATACACTGGTCAACTGTAGATGAGTTTTCTTTATCAACACATATAAACATGATATCCAGCTATAAAAGTGTACCAAGTATTTTGCTTAAATATTAAAGTAGTCTGTTGGCTGTGTCTACCTGTCCATTTAGCACTGTCCATTCAGCACTCTTAATCCAGACTCAGATGTCTGAGCAACTGTTGGCCAAGACTTTGCCAAGTTAACGCCAAGACTTTTTGCAGTGGATGTTGTCCCTAGACAATAAAGCCCAAAGATTTGTGTGACCTCTGACCTCTTCATTAGCACCATTATCATGCCATTCAATTTTCATTCAAGTTATCGACTGATTACTATAGAATTTACTACATTTTCAAGCTCATCACCGAAAAGCTTATGGCAAAATTATGAAATTGTCAAATAATATATCATAATATTGTGTGGAGAAAGAATGTAACAACTTTTGCTGACAATTTTGGGCTCTTAAGAAAAAATGATGGTGTACATCTTGGGTTCATAGTCCTGGCCCTTTGTTTCAGACCTCAGAATTGCAACTTTTACTTGTTGATTTGTTTGTGTGTAGTGTTTACTGTTACTTATGTCAGCTGCAAAACCATCAACCAATCACAGTTTACAAGGCATTGGAGAATGGGAAGAGATTCTACTAGCTACTTCAAGCTACATCCATGAAAAACTAGCAACAGAAAATGGCCACAATAATGGCAATAAGGGCAGATGAGGATGGCCCTGTAGATCCCAGGAATAGTAGTGACCCTTGTGGGATGAATTGGAACATGTCAACTCAGTGCTGCTAAAAATCAACCAACAAATTAATCTAAATCTAATTTGCTAAATTTGATTCACTATGTCTGCAGGGATTGATACATACTGCTTCCATATGCTTGTACTCTTGACCAACATGACAGAAGCTCCCACCTTCCTCATATGCTACCAAACCAAGCGGGCCAGTTATATAAATGAAGCATTACGTTTACACAAGTGTTAAAGACTAACTTGAGTAATGTGTGACAAAAAGTTAGCTTTCACCAATTATTGATAGTGTTGGCCGCCACAGTGTCTGTGTAATTAGAGTCAGACAAGCAGCAGACTTTGTTGACTGCATCATTACATTTGCTGCTTCAATTCATTGAAGGTTACATAACTTTATAACACTACTTGTTTCCTGCCATGATACAATATACACAGAAGTAGATTTTTGTCTTTTTAATGAGGTTAGCAGTTAAGGCTTAGTTACCTGCCTCTTGTGGCCACAACACTCAATACTTCAAACTAAACTTTAAATATTCAATATATATATATATAAAGTCTGAACCCAGGGTTTTGCCTTCCAGCCACATAACATCTGGCTAATTTGCAAGCACTACTTAAACTTACTTGGTAGACAGGTTCACCATTTAGCCTCATACAGTTTAGCAGTATCTTCAGGATACAGATAAACTATATATATTATATAATTTATCATAGTATTCCCTAACATGAATTTGAGTAAATGGATCACGACACATATAGAATATTTTCATACAGACAGGATATTCAAAAGGCCAAATAAAATATAAAATATAAGCATATTATATGAGTAACAGTTATATGAATAATGCAAATGGAGTGCACTTAAATAGCACTTTTCCAGTCATATCAACTACTAAAAGCACTTTATACTACAGGTACCACACTTCACCCAATTACATGCACATTCATACAGTGCTTGTACAACACATGGATACTAAGCATCAGGCAGATTTAGGGTCAAGGACACGGTATGCAGACTGTGGTGAGCCAGGGATCAAACCACTGACCTTGGAATTAGTGGGCAACTTGCCTCTACCCCGAGCCACAGCCAATTTGCTATAATTTTCTTTTTCCATAAAATATAATTAGCGCTTGCTGATACTCGGTAAAACATATGGTTTTTTTTTTTGATCACCACCTGAGGTCAACAAGGGTTTATTTTATTTCCAAGTGTTCATTTGCATAACATTAAATACTGTGTGACTTCTACTGACCTGTCAGCAGGGAGAATTTGTACCCAAAAGGAGAGTGGCCTTGAAAGTGAAAGATTCTCAGCACCTGGCCAAGTCATTAAATCACCAGTATTGGATCAACCCTGTCAAGCCCCTGCAGATATATTAGGTGATTGTGTGCCATGGAGCATGTTCTGTCATTGCCCTTTAAACTTTATATTGTGACAAGTAGAAGTCTGAAGTTAACTCATCAGTTTCACCTGGTCCAATACATAGGACCAAATGATTTTGATGACCACATTTTCTAACACTTCATTACTGAACAGAGCAGGAAGAAGATTAAAAGGAACTTGTGATGTCAACAAACAATTTATTTTATTTTATGAATACAAAAGTGTAATATGGTAAACATAGCAAAACTAAACTTTTATGTCCACTGTGTGTACTTTGAGTTGTGGTCACAACATGAGAGCTTTCTGCATTACAACAGAGAGAGTTATTATCATACTCTATACGCCAGAAGATACTTAACAACAAAAGCTATTTTGACAGAAGCAGAACAACTCTGTCAGCTATTTTAGATTAAGTTCTGAGAGATCAAAAACTTTTTAGCTCCACTAAAACTGGACATTTTAGTTTCAGCTCATTTTAGTTTAGTTTCTTAGTTCAAGCAGCATGACAACAGTTTTACTTGACAAAAACACTTGACACAAAAATCAAAACTTTGCCAACAAAAATATTCTTACATTTTAGTACAGTTTTAGTCAAGACCAAGAATGACATTTTAATCAAACTGCCTTTTGTAATATCTATGTATTCGCTTATAATTGTTTGCAATTAGTGGTGGACTGTCAGAACCAGCAAGGCCTTTTCTGCTGGCCTAAACACTGTCACAATTACTGAATTATATTTTCATATATGTTTTGCATTAATACTATATGAATTAAATAGTTCCCAATAGTCTATTCTTCTTTTCATCTCATAGCTTTCTTCTTGGTTGCACTGCTTCCAACACGTCTGCTTATGTTAGAGCTTTATCCAATCAGAATTCAGCCCTGTGTTGCCAAGTAAAGAAAAAATGCAGTGCAGGCCACTGTAATTTAAATGAATGGCAATGAAACTGTTGCTCATGGATCCTCCAGCCTAACCAGTTAGATTTCGTTGGCAAGGGCCTACCATGACGCTGCCAGCATTTCAATGTCATTTGATTGGATGGTCAGAGAGCGATT
>BRZM01001052.1:57212-62173 GCA_033238685.1 Lates japonicus | reverse complement strand
CCGCCTACCCCCCACCTGCAGTGATGTTGCCCTGTGCGGTCATCGAACAGCTTCAAAGAGCCAGGCAGGCGAGACGAGGCGAGGCGAGCAGGCCGAATCCTCAAAGAGACGCCTCCCTCTCCTCCTCCGCTAACACCATGGCCTCCGACACACAAGCACAATCTGCCTCATCCACACCACACACCCTCCTCACCCCCCTGCTGCATGTAAAGAGTCGGGGGACGAACAAGAGGAGGAGAAGGAGGGGAATGAAGTGACTTTATCACAGTCACGTACTCAGTAGAGGCGACAAGCCTGAGGTGAGACCAACATGTGCGCATAGTGTATGTTTTTCTCTTTTTACATTTTACATTGTGCAAAATCCCACATATGCCAAACTGATACAGTATAATCAATATAATGCATTGTATATGTATAATCAATATAATGCATTGAATGTAACTACAGAATTCATTGATTGGTTGTCTATGAGAGGCATTTAAGGAATGCTACAATACTTCACAATTCAATTTTTGAAGCATGTTGTGATGTTTTAGATGTTTGTTTTTTCAGGCAGCCATTTTGTTTCCAGTGATTTCTCTACAGTGTTATAATTACCTTCTGCACACTTTTTTAAGCACAAGTTTGCTTAAGGCTGCATTCATCCATTTTTTGCCACTTTGGAGTAGCAAAACACACTAAATATACAATGACATATTATCCCTTTGAAAAGTTTTATGGCACATTAGCAAACACTTGCCGATTTACCCACTGGGCCAACAGAGCAATATTAGCATTCAGGTGGACTGGTGTTTGTGTACAACTGATGGATATATATATATATATATATACACACACGCATATATACATACATACCTACACACACACACACACACATATATATATATAGACAGAGAGAGAGAATAAAGCATATAGCATATGTTTTGGTTGTTGTTGTTTGCTGTGTTATTGTCAACCAAGAAAACACATTTAAATGTATAAAACACTATGATATGTCCAAAATGCACCACTGCAGCACAGTGACAAAACTGTTGTATGTTAAATGCAGTAGATGAAAGATAGCCAATACTCCCTTTGTTTCTAACTATGAACCTTAAATACAAAACTGTCAGTGTAAGGCTTTCAAAGACTCCTATGAATGCAGGTTTCCAGTGTGGTGGAGAGGGCTGGCACTGGTGTAAGTGTGACAGACAAGGAAAGAGACTGATGAGGAACAAGTGCCAATTTGGCTGTGAAACAGACCAACCTGAGTCTCCCCCCATCCTCTCAGCTTCACCGTACCTAACTATCTTGATCAGGAATGACAGTTGCTTGGGTGTAGGCCAGGGCATTTTCAGCACAGATCCATGATGGATATGGACATGCCTTTCCAAAGAAAAATATGGCAGGGTAATCAATGAAGGCCATGCTGCTTTTTGTCTTTTTTAAGATTTCCAGTACATCCCATCGGCCTTTTTTTTAACCATGGCACCTGAACCTCCTCAGTCTGGATGATGGAGGAGGAGGTATTTTGATCAGAGGATGTCATCATCAAGAAGAGAAGCTGGCTGGGTGAGCTCATACCACCACCTTCAAACACACATACACACACACACACATAAACAGTGTTCACATGCATGCACACACAAACACCAAGCCCTCACTAACTCAGTCCCACCCTTTATTGGCCTGGGCTGGTAAATAAGGCCGGGTGTGTGAGAATCTCATTACCGCAACACAAAGCAGAATTTCCTCTGAGGATTGCCGTGTGTGTATATGTGTGTGTGTGTGAGAGAGAGAGAGAGAGAGAGACAGAAAGAGAGCAAGACAGTGCTTGTGTATGCAAAAGTGAAATAGAGCAAAAGTGTGCATGTGCGGCCATGGCTATTTCAGAGTGTATATATATATATGTGTGTGTGTGTGTGTGTGTTAGGCAAGCTCAATCAGCAGCAGGCTGATGGGGAGGGAGAGTAAGGCAGCTGGGGCCTCCAGCTCAGGCCTTCAATTTCCCTCCCAGTCCAGCCACTGGAGTGTGTAATTACTATGGGGCCGGCCTGGGGGCTGGCGTGGAAGTGCAAACACACACACACACACACACACACACCCACACACACACCATCCCTCAGTATCCATCCTACCGCAACCACTACCAACCCCCAAGCCACACACCTCCCACTAATAGCCCCCACACACCCATGATCTCCACACTCAGACACATACATACACACTCACATACACACAGTTAAGAAACATGTCAGCCTCCCTCCCTTGGCCTGTAGTTTATCCTGATGCCCCATGTTGCCCTGGGGTGGCTGAGCATCTATGATCCGCAACTGAGAGCACACTATGAAATCCCTCTCAGCTCTCACTTCACAGACACACTGGAAAGTATCCACTTCTCCAACATGACACAAAGATATAGATTTCATATTAATCTACACTATATTTCTTCTTGCGATTTCCTGCCCAGTCAGTTGTGTTTGGTGTAGCATTAAAAGGGTATGTTTGTAGATTTTTTAAATATCAAATCCAGGGAAGATGATTCTTTTATCTTGACCCTATTTATAAATTACATTAGCATGTGATCTTTATTTGGATATTTTATCTGTTAAAGAATGTTAATGCAGGTGTAACTGCATGCAGAATGCATTGTGATGAAAATTTGATCGAATTGCCCAGACCACATCTGGAGCTCACCAGGCTTGCACTGTGTCCTGATCTCAGTCAGGTGTAAATGTGATTTGTACGGCATGACCGTGTTCTTAAGAAAAAATTCTGCCTCCTCCTGCTAGCAAAAGCTACAAGTAGTAGCAGTAGCTAGCAAATCTTTCCTCATAAAAAGTGATTTGAGAATAAGTGATGCCTGTCCATAACATTGCTTCCCTCGACCTGGGACCCTATTTGCTGACAAGTCCAGCAGCAAGTCTGACTAATTTGTATTAAGAATCTAATGATAGTGCAGGCACAGTTGAGACAACATCAGTGATGATTAATATCAAGTGTAAATGCAAAGGCCTGTGGATCAGCCGTCATTGTCCAGATATTGTGTAGAGATACAGATCACATGTTAATACCAGGACAAAACTAGAGTCCCGATCAGCACTAGGTGATCATTCTGCCTGGATAAATCTGGCCAAGTATAGATATATGAGAATTTTGACTCTGTTTGTGCATTATCCTGTTATATGTGGAAGTAATGTCAATCAAATGCACGGCTGCTATAAACAGATCAAGTTCTATCTAATCTGCACATCTTTCTATGTCCTGTCAACCCATGAGAGAAAATATTTGTTGTTGTAATTTTCCAAAAATATGTTATAGAAAGTTGTGATAGTTATGATAACTTATGATCTGTGTGTTTGTGTAGTCCACTGGTGATGGCACTCTGTTGCCAGGTTGGAGGTTCATTAGAAGAAAATTGATCTAAGTGAAATGAGGGTGTCGGGGGTCAGACGGCTAACCCTCCTTTGCTCCTACTGGAGTCCACCAGATGCCACCTTATGGTGTCTGCTGTTCCCAGAGGTTGCAGCTTCACCAGGTACAAGCAAGCTATGACTGCCGTCCAAGTCAGTACCTTCCTCTTTGGGAGATCTGGCCAGTTTTAGTGCCTACTGCATGAAGCTACAGTTCATGTTTAGGGTATGAGATTCAGGTGTTCAGTCCCACCTCAGTGATGAAATAGGCATTTTTTTTCACTGCCTTCCAAAATGACCCATAATATAAAATCCATTGATATGAGCATTCTCTGATCTGCGGGTTGGGTTAAACCCAAAGGGCTCTGGCTAGATATGTAACAACAGTAGAAAAAAGAGGAAAAACCCCACTAAAAGATAGACTGTAAGTTTCTTTGGTTATATAGTAGATGTCTACTTTAGGTGCAGGTGCCACTGTGTTTGTGCAAAGCACCTCCTTATGACTTCTATACAGCAGTTTAGGTTGACACGTTGTGTGTTGTGTTTATTTTGATGTAGCTACTGCTGTTCAGCCACATTAATTACCTATCCATATTTTACTGCATGTACTATGTTCACCAGATATCTCAAACAGAACATAAGCACTTTAACTGAAATTTGGTGAAAGGTTTGGCCCCAAGCTGCGAAAGAAATGCTGAAATGCTGTCCATTTTTACTAAAACTGCTAAATATCTCAAACAAATTATGCAATTGCATAATGAGGAGAAAAGACAAAAACACATATCAACACAATCCTGAAAGGTCTGACTTCATTTCAGCTACACAGTAGATACAGTAACTAACTCCACTGATTTTATTGTACCACCAGGTTCAAGGCATGCTCACTGAAACACAGGTGGCAGAATACACTAGTGTGTGGTCACCCTCTTCTAGATAGGACACTACCACGACCAGCATCACTACCATTCACCATACAACTCATGCTTACAATTTCAACAGCTATTGTGGAATATTTTGCAGAATTCGTCCCTCTCATCTAACATGTTAAGACAGGATTTAAAAATTCAGTGTGATCTGCATGATTATATGTTGATGAGTATTTTAGTGTAGATGCAAATCTGGATGCAGAATAAACAGTGAGGAGAGTGCAGCCTTGAGTCTATGAGTTGCTCCTCTAGTTGCTAGTGTGAAGCTGCAGTTACTAAATCTGTGGGTGGGATGTTTGCACTTGTTTCAGCACACTCAAAACAACAGACAGACTTGAGAGAAGCTCCTTGATATAAAGCACATTTTAATGGGACACACACTTACAACATGTGCCTGACAGTATCTCACTGAGACACTGTGTGGTTTTGTTCATGTTTTAATGCTCTTACCCCTCATGTGTATCTTGTGTGTGTGCATGCGTGTGTGTGTGTGTGGATGTTGTCGCCCTTGTCCTCCTCAGCGCAGCGGGAACACAGACACACTCACTGGTGGGCGCTGGGACAGGCAGACAATTAAACAGGTCAGCGTGGGGTAACCTCAGCCAGCCTGCGGGGGGCGGTAGACACGCAGCTGGAGGTAGCA
>BRZM01001052.1:44712-52212 GCA_033238685.1 Lates japonicus | reverse complement strand
TGAGTTCTCTGTTGTATATATATATATATATACATATATACATATATATACATTATATATACTATATGTATGTGTGTGTGTGTGTGTATATATATATATATATATATAACCAGTGGTGGTGGTGTTTAGGCCTTTCACTGTTTCCTATTGTTGCTTTCTGCCACTTTGATTAGATTCTGGTCATTGCTGTCCTTATTCATTTAGCCCCAGAAACTACTCAGAACCCTTTATTTTGTTTACTTTTGTAAAAAAAAATAAAAAATAAAATAAATTACACATTTTTGCCCATCAGTCAGTACACTTGATAACTCATAATGACAAAGTGAAAATATGTTTTCAGAAATCTTTTAAAATTTGTTGAAATTAAAAAACTGAAATCTCTCATTTACAAAGGTATTCAGACCCTTAGTTCAGTACTTTGTAGAAGCCTGTTTGGCAGCTATTACAGCTTCAAGTCTTTGGTAAGTCTCTGTGCACCTGGATGAAGTTTATCCCATTCTTCCAGGAAAATCCTCTCCATCTCCATCAGACTGGATGGAAAGTGTCTGTGAACTACCATCTTCAGGTCTCTCCACAGATGCTCTATGGGCTCTGGCCTTCAGCTTGGTCACTCAAGGGCAGTCAGAGACTTGTCCTGAGGGCGCTCCAGTATTGTCTTGGCTGTATGCTTCATGTCATTGTCATGCTGAAACTATCCTCCCAGTCTCTAGTTGTACGCACGCTGGAGCAGGTTTTCTTAAGGGAGCTCTGTATCTGACTGCATTCATCCTTCCCTCAGTCGTAACCGGTGTCCTCCTGTCCCTGCCACTGAGAAGCCCGCCCATAGCATGATGCTTCCGTCACCATGCTTCACTGTAGGGATTGTATTAGCCAGGTGATAAGTAGCCAAACATCATGCTATGAGTTCCGCCCAAAGGGTTCAGTTTATGTCTCATCAGACCAAAGAATCTTCCCCTCATGCTCTCTGAGTCCTTTAAATGACAAACTCCAAGTGGACTTTCTTTTATTTAAAGTAAATTCCTTCTAGTCACTCTACCAAAAGACAAGTCACTAGGAGTTTTTTTCCATGACTCTAATACATGATAGAGGGGAAAAAAAGTTAATTCACTTTCTTGCTGAGAGTTAAATGACAAGATTGTTAACAGTCCTTTCAAAAAAATATGAAGTTAATATTGCTTAGCTTAGCACAAATGCTTGAAACAGGGAAAATGTTAGCATGTCCAAGTGTAGCTCTGCCAGATGGTAACAAAACCTACCTCCTTACAAAAATGAGCCAAAATTTCACATAAATATGTTCTATGATCTAATGATCATTTTGTCTTACTCTTGGAAAATACTTGTTTGTAAAGACTTTAGGTCATAGAAATTTGAGATGCACTAGGTCTATAGAAATGTACAGCTATTAAGTGGTAATTTTATGCAGGCTTGCAGTTTTGTTGTTTAATGTCACTGTGGCAACATTGCATCTGACATTTGTGTTCAGACTATCACAGAGCTCATAGCGGGAGAGAGGCAAATGAGTATGTACCAGGAACCACACTGAGGTAAAAGTAAGGTCCCCAAAAATGATGACCTGAACCTCCCCTTCGCTTCAGCCTCCCCATCATTCAGTGATAAGAAGCAGTTATGAAGAACTTCTCTCAAACCAGGCCAGTATATATCCAAGTCAAAGGTCAAATGGCCAGGTCAGAAGATCAACTCTAATGGACACAAAGCCATTCTGACTGCAGGAATAGATATTCAGTATTTAAATATGCAGATTGGACTCTCATAAACGTATGTCTGTGTAGGTTCTCAGTCATCCAGGTCATGGTAGTCTTAAGTGCTAAAGTTGAAGTCAACTGGACTTCTTCCACGTAACTTGAAGTTCAAGTTTCAAGTAATCTAAAAGAAGTCCAGTTGCCCTCAACTCTAGCACTTAAGACTCTCATAAACCTGAAGACCATGACTAATGGTCTTCCTTTTTGTTATCTTTCGGCATCAGACCTCTAGACATAAATGACATCACCTACCAACTTTATCTGGAGCCCAGTGTCTTATTTCCCTTCGAAACTATATGAAATAATTAGCCATTCTGTAAAGCAAACCATCTTATTTAGTAAATAACTCAGAGTTATTCAGTAAAAATCTGGATTTTCAGCCTGTTGCTTGACCAAGATATGCAATAATCACTGCGCATAGAATCAAACTCAAATATTTGTCCTTGGAACTATACTGCTATGTATTGACTACATCTAGGGTTTACTAATAATGTCTAAATGTCATTGTTGTATGTGGTAGAAAGGTATACATAAAAGATTTGTCGAAGATTTAGTTGGATAATATGCTCTCGTCAGAGTCAGATAAACTGTTTGACTCAGCTGTATCATTCATAATTGACAACTTTATGTAGTATATGGGAGTGTGTGTGTGTGTGTGTGTGTGTGTGTGTGCTTCAGTGCTTTTCAACATTACCCCATTGCAAATGTGTGTTAAAGGAAATGTGTCAACTCAAGATTCTTACTCATCATAAATTCTTGCAAAGTGACAAATTTTTTTGCCAGGTTTTAAGATGAAGTAAAAGTAAGAGTGGGAGGAGTATGTATATTTGGTGTTACACAGTTGTCGTGTTATAGACCAGTATGCTTGTCTATAACAACCTGCTACCATGCAAAGACAATAATAATCATTGAATTTTTATATACTTAATATTCAGCTTTGTAATATATGAACTAAAAGAGAGCAATGGATGTGGCCGTCATCTGTTAAATGGCACTTTCCGGATATAATGCAGTGATTGACAGAATTTTCCTGTCAGTTAAGAGAACACACTTTCGATTGGAGAGCTGTTCCCCCACTCAAATAAGTCCTATAACTGCCAAGGTTGCAACTGACTGAGGAACAACCAGACTCTGGGCGAACTCAGGAATGTCTTGGCTTCTCTCACCTGAGCTAGAAGAGGAAGGATATACCTTGGCAGCTGTCTGTCTAAAATTGTGGAGCCTGTGGGACATCAGGGACCTGAGGCTATCCTGGCCAACATGACTGTCAAAGAACCCACTCACTGCCATTCAGGTAGCAACAACTGGTCAGGGCACCTGCAAGCTGGCATTTGTTAGGAGGTGGGGCTGACTGCCAGCAACGGACTGTCCTCAGAGTCAAAGCATGTGACACTGTGTTGAATAGTGTTTTGTCTGTACAGTGGGGGTTGTGAAAAGGTGGGGGCATCAAGGCATTCATTACTGCAACACAGACAACAGGTCAATGGCAGTCAAACCTGTGTTAGCTCTGGAGAACCTTTCAAGGTCCACAATAAACTTTACAGCTGGCTATGGTGACTTCTACATGGTTTAATGCACACAGTATTAAGTTTTGTAGGCGAAATTTGATATAAAATAATTACAAATATGTATTACATGATCCTACAAATGAAAATGAAAAGAATTACAAGTAAGTACAATGATTTGTGCAGAATTTTGGGTACTCACAAATGCGTGTTCCAGTCCTGAGTAGCGTTAACACATGTAAAACAATTTTACAACTGCACTGTGAAGGATTTTTTCTCACTTTAGTATAGCCTACAGTATGGCTGTCAAATAATGAGACTGCGCTTATGAGGATAAAACCATGTGGTTCACAGTCACAACAAGTGTTATATTATAACCCACTATATATCAATGATTTGGGTATTCATGCACAACTGCTGTAAATTTCAATAGTAGCGTCTTTAGTTCTGCTAGCTACTGAATTGAAGTGCATGTGTTTTTGCTAAGGTGTTGGAAAATGATTAACTTCAAGTTGAGCAACAATTAACGAAATTTTGGTGAAACTGAACAAAACAGCAGTTGAACCTTTTGGTACATTAGCAAGCGAACACCATGTCCGCAGACGATGCGTTTGAATAGCACAAAGATTTTATCAAGGCGAGGGAGGATGTCAAGATGATGAACATTCTGGGCGCCCATTCACATCAAACTTCTGAAAACGTTCAACAAATTATGAACAAATTGTTCCGAAATGATCAGCAACTCAGTTAAGAATGAGAATGAAGTGATCTCCATTAATAAATGAACGGATTGACCAAATTTTGCTGCGTGTACTTAAAGCTGTCCCAAAACTTCTGACTCCTGATCAAAAGGAAAAGCAGTTTCTGGCCCAGAAACAAATCAGTGTGATCACCCTCCCTGTTCCACCCTGATCTAACACCATGAGACTTTTCTTTCCTAAGATCAAATCTGTGCTCAAAGGAACATGTTTGTTTTGGTCTGTGTCAGAAGTTAAGAAAGAGCGACAGGGTTCTGAGACAACTGTCTGAAAGACCACTGCACTGCTTTGATCAGTAGAAGACCTGAATGCAGCGGTGTGTTGATGCAGAAGGGAGGATGTTGAAGGAGAAAGACATAGAAAATATTTGTGTTCAATAAAATTGTATCATTAGTCTCATACTTAAATATTTTCTAGCCTCCTTATACATTCAATAGTTCAGGTCATAGAACCTTTACAGTGCACATGGGTCTACTGTTTAGCCCAAACCAAAAAAAACTGGCTGATGAATTGCACATCTGGGCCACTTCTCCTCTCTTTTGTTGCTGGGGTAACCAAAAGGTGCCCACAGATAAAGATGTGAGCAAAATTAAATTTGAAAAGCCTGTCAAATCCAGTTTCCGATGGGATGAGCTAAGTGAAGAAAGGACGGTAACATGTTATAGTTATTGAAAGAACATGCTTGACCCAGTGGTAGGAGAAAACAGAGCAGTTATGTAGTCTAGTTTACGAAGTGAGTGGGTATACTGCTGGTGGATCACTATCCCTTCCTACCTACTCATGCAACCTAACGCCCAACCACCAACATCCATATACTATACATTGATATTCACAAACAATTGAGAGCACTGGGTATGTATTTTTAAATACAATAAAACCTTTAGTTCAAACAATAAGCAAAAGTAGCATACACATTGTACACAGATACAGTGAAATCCACAGATATTATGGGTTTCATAAGGCATGAGACAACACTGAGTTTCACCCAACAGCGGCCTAAAACAATGGATTTCAGTCTCCTACAACTTTTTCTTCAGGGAGAAATCATAAAACACACACACACAGAAAGAGAGGCGAGAGGCCAGGTAGAGCCTGCACTGATAACACAGGAACCAACTACATTAAACTAAATATGCTCAATAGGGTAGCTCAGAGAGACCCACAAATACAGCACAAACTAACCTAGTCTCTGGTTAATGTGTTAAAGATAACATTACTAAAGTAGATTTACTCTACCCACATTCTAATAGTATGATTTATCACATGGTGGCCCTGAATATATGCTGTTTGCATAGCTTCTCATTCACAAAAGATATATGAGAAACCCACCTTCTATTTTTAAGAAGTCAAGAATTGGCTGCTGCTTGTATCAGCAGTAGAACACTCTACTGCCAATTTAAAGCCTATTCGCCAGTTCACCATCTTATTGTTTCACATTCAGTCAGTCACACAGTACATTTAATGCTACTGTGGACATATTGCTATACTGTTTATGTACTCCAAATACCATATCAGTGATTGACTTATCAGCTGGTATTTACTATGGCCATGCCAATGACAGTAAACATCCGGGATCGTTCAAGAATGGTTCACGTTCATCGGTTTAACGACACTTCTCAAAGATGCTGGGAATTTTAATAAACATTTTAAGGCAGCTTTGATGTTTACATTCATTAACCACGCCGGATTGGCAGTGTGAACGATAGCCCAAATGCGTGGGCACGCCACCACGCGGCTGCCAGGTACTCTGAGCGGTAGGTCCCTAGTTTGGCTCGATCCCAAGCGGATACACTTACCGTATCCTCCCCACTCTCTCTATCACATTTCGAGTATCTCTTTTGCTTTCCTGCAAATGAGGCCTTCCCAAAAAAAAAAATAATAATAAACAAATGTATATATATGCGCGCATTTTGCTGGGTGTTCTTTGGTGGAGTGCAGATTTGTTTTCATTATCTGTCCTCAATAGGAACTAAAAATCGCGTCATGTTTTTCAGCGTCTCAAAACCGTTAACTTGGAATGACGTCCTCCCCATCACGGCGGTTCATCCAGTGCTGTGGGGTGATATACACTACTTATTAGCTACCAGCCCAATCTATGGGTTTTCGCCCCACCAGATATAGCGTAATCAGGTCATGGCTGTTGATGTATGATAGCTTCAGGCTAATGTTAGTTGGTTGGTCTCCTGTGATTAGTGGTAAGGAGAATTCACTTTCTGACTGGACGAGGTTTTCTTTTTTTTAATTCATTGTTTTCTGGATTTACTTAGCCTACAGTCCATCATGGGCGTATAGATTTGTTTGGTTTCCCAGGTTGCAATTCAGATTATTCGCGCGTGCTATCACAAACCTATATTTGATAGGTATCACCAGACACCTTTAGATTTAGAACACTGCTTCTGTTTAATTAAATGCCGATCTTGCCTTCATACAACTAATGAGTTCCGGGACTCCTCATTGGACCGACATCTTCATCTTGTCTATAGATCATCATATATATATGCAAGATAACCTAATCATGGGTCAGGTACATTTGGAGTGTGGAGTTTTGGGACTGCGCCACAATTACAATCAACAATTTTGTATACATGGACTGGTGCCTTGCACTTCTTGACAGTGAGGCATGACTTGCCCCAAACTCCATTTCAATTAGTAGCATATTTTTTTGGATGGGCACTTTCATTCAATTTATGGAATAAAATTACGGGGCGCTTGGAGTTGGAATCAGACAACAGATTTCAAACCTGTTGTCTTTCAAAGAAGTCTGCGTCTGTGGTAAATTAAGCCAAAACCCACTTTGATCAAGGTTAAAGGCCAAATATTTTGTATTAGCTGGGATACCTTCACTTCATAACTAAGTGCTATATGTGTCCAAAATAACCATAATTTAATATAATATTGCTGTAGTCCTCCCCTAAATCTATAGATATTGTAGGGCAGTTTAAGCTATAGATCATGTTTTGTCCTCCTTCCTGCCTTTTATCAGAATAACAGCGCGACTTATCACCCGATAAGCAGATGTACTGACATTATTGGTAGGTCTAGAGCCAATGAACGCGCGCCAATCTCTGACAGTGAGCTACCTTGCAATACACAGAATCCACTAGGTACATTTTCCATGCGACTGGTTTGACATGTCTTTTCCTTAGCGGCATGCTGGTTTATATAGAATATACATTGAAGATCATTAAATTGCTAACATCAGGGATGGGCCTTATTTATACGGTATTTGATTACCCGTTTGATATCTAATGTTGAGAAGCCCAAAAGTGTGCTAAGATCCCCCAGACCCTTACGCGCCCACCACCCAGCCCTGAACTGTTGGCTGAGGAAGTTGGATTAGCTGAGATTCATGCTGCTGTGTGCTCTATTCCAGACCATACCATCTGCTGCCTCAGCGAAATCCAGATTCATCAAACTAGAGCTCACAGTCATCATCTGTCGGTTTTGGTACCTGCAGCCTTATTGTAATGCATGTGA
>BRZM01001050.1:57316-109835 GCA_033238685.1 Lates japonicus | reverse complement strand
AGAAAAGGAAGGAGACAGAACTGATACAATGAAATGATTTTTAAGGTAAAGTTATAAAAGTCATAAAGTTACAAAAAATACTTGAATCTGACACCTCTACTGGTTTAAGCCAAACCTGTGTTATTTATTCTATCTGTCTATTATTTAATATTTTTCAAGTGAAAAAACTTATAAAACAAACAAAACAATTTGAAGCCATCACCTTTTGGGAAATTGTGATGTTTCTTACATTTCATAAACTTAACAGATTTATTGAGAAAGAAATCATCTGATTTTTAACTAATGAAACTAACTGTTAGTTGCAGGGAGCAACTAATGGGCCATTAATAGTTAAATTACCACCCACTCATCACAAATGTGAACAAATATCTCATGTATTTTCTCATTTCATTTCTGATGCTTTTTCCTTGTGTAACTCCATAAACTTAAATATGTTGGTTATACTCTTCTTAATGTGCTGCTTAAGTCCCAAATAAACAGATAAGCAGTATACAAACTGTATACATACTTTCCACAACCTGAGACACCCATTATGATGTAGATCATCTTGTCTGTGGATCTTCAAACACCCAAAGGCAGGTCCTGAATCCTGAACTGAATCAACCATAGGAATATGTAGAAAGTGATAATATCAGTGCTCATGTGATGTTACCAGTAGTAAACATACTACTACCACACTGTAAAAATTCTCCACCATGAGTTAAAGTCCTGCATTGAAAA
Source organism: Lates japonicus (assembly GCA_033238685.1). NCBI lineage: Eukaryota > Metazoa > Chordata > Actinopteri > Centropomidae > Lates > Lates japonicus. The sequence continues at coordinate 109,115 of BRZM01001050.1, read as the reverse complement.
TATAAAGTCTAATCAGGAAAATGCACTTTAAAATATTTAAAGTAAAAGAAATCAATGTGGAAAGCTGGCCCCAGTGAGTGTTATGTTATATAGAATATAATTAGATTACTTTCACTCATTGCATTAATGTAAAAGCAGGATTTTATTAACGTTTGGATACAGTTTGGAAACAGTTTTGTATAGAACTGCAACTAATCATTATTTTGATTGTGGATTACTATGCTGATCACTCTCTGGATTATAGGATAGATTTTTTAAAGTTTATAAAAAATAAATAAATGCCTGTTAGAATTACCCAGAGCCCAGAGTGACACTTTAAGTGACCAAGTGCAAAATAATTAAAAGGAAAGAAAGCCAATCTTCTCATGTGAGAAGCTGGAACCATTACATTTTGGAATGAAAAATTACATTTGATGATTATGAAAGTAGTTGTTTCTGCCAATTGACAACTGGTTTCAGGTCTACTTATACTGTTAAGTTTAGTTTATGTATGTATGTGTTTTGTAGGCAAAAATCTTAATTTGTGAGGTAACTAGTACCTGAAGCTTACTTGAAATACTATTTCCATTTTCTGCTACTTTATATATTAACTGAACTATATTTCAGATACTTCAAGAACATTTAGTAATGATACTTGTATACTTAACTGATTACTTAATTAAAATACTGGACTTTAACAGTACTCTGCGATATTGTTATGTTTGCTTACGCTAAATATCTGAGTATTTTTACCACCACTGAACGCTTTCAAATAAATGTAGTGCTGGAAAAAGGGCAATATTTCCCTGCAGTGGAGTAGAGGTATAAAGTGGCATGGAGACAAAATATTCAACAAAAAAACAGCCACCATTTGCAGAGTAAGATATATACCACCGCTTGATATAACCTACCGTTGTCATGAAGTGGTGCTGCCGTAGCTAGAAAACCCTGCACAGGTGTAGCCTACCACTAAGCATATTTCATTACCTCTGACATGTGCCGACAGCTCTGACTGAGAGAATAAGCACTGTTCTTCCTACATCCACGAGTTGGACCATGGCCGCCGGCTGTTTTGATGAAGTACGCGATGACGCACAAAAAACGTCAGCTACGTCGCCAATTAAAGGGGCCAAGCTCTGTTCGGTAACACGTTCAGATTATGTCGCAGCCAAATTATCTTTGACGTCATTACTGATGAAAATAAAATATTCTCGCAGTTAGAAATAGGCGAGATTTGCATCATGGCTGTTTTTTTTTTTCAAAGATCGATCACTTTATGAATTATTATAAAACAATGTGATATATTTCTCAAAGGCAACACAGACGTATATACAAATTCTCATGATGCACACCTTAAAGGCCACACAGTAATGATGGGTGCAAAATCCAGTTTTATTCCACCCATATGACTGCTGATAATTATTTCATCGATAGCCTATAAACTAAGGTCTTCAGACAAAATTCACAGCTTGTTTTAATCAGCCTGAATTATGAAAATATGAAGTTACTGTCATTGGATAGGCTATTTCAAATTCCACAGGGTGGCTGATTTACATTCACCATCTGGCAATCTGACACAGGTGGGACCAGAACTGCAATGTGAAGGTTCATGCTGAAATTTGGAAAAAGAGAGAGAGAGAAAGAGAGAGAGAGACGTGGGGGTGAGCAAGCCAGTGAGTGAGTGAGAGAGAGAGAGAGAGAGAGAGGAGAAAAAGCCATCCTCCCTCCTGTAGATCCATCAGTGGGCAGGCAGGAGACGGATGCAAGCTCTCCTCCCTCCCGCTCTGTTGCATCCATCCATTATCTTATCCATCCATCCATCTCTCCATCCACCCATTCATTTCCAAGGGCGTCACAAAGGGGTGACAAGACCCGACTGAAAGGCACATACATGTATACGTGTGCATGCGCGAGTCCCCTTGTGTATGTACGCGTGCGTCTGGTCTGCCTGTGGATCCGCTGACATGAGGAGCTGAAACAGAACCGACAGAAGGATGAAAATGCTCCGGTTTCGCAGCCCCAGCATCCGCTCCTTGGACCAGGAGGTCCTCTGCACGATCCGGTTACTGGACGACTCCGAGATCTCCTGCAGCATCCAGGTAGACGAATTAAGCCTCAGCCACCTCGTGCATTGTGATCTGTGACTACTGCAAAAAACATCACGTGCACGCAGCAGATAAATTTCCTCATATGGGTGAATTAAAACTATTCTCCGTTTAAAGCTGTTTATTATTATTCCGATCATGTCGTCGTTTTTGAACGACAATGACCATTTGAGCGCAGTGTTCTTCTGGTTTCCATGCTGCTGTGATTTACGGGAGAGGTTGCACGCTTTGCTCCATTCTGCCTATTTGAGATATGTTGTGCAGAGGGGGGCTAAGCATATCCAATGATTATCCCTGCATTTGTGTTGGGTCCATGCGAGATGTGACCCACATGGGAAGAAGTTGGGATGAAGTTTGATTGATAGCAAAGGAAATGATGGAGCTCCATGGGTGTGGTGGTGATAATTGAACTGATGACAAGGGCAGGAAGGACTTCTGTTTGGGTTATTGATTTCAATTAGTCATGTGAAGCTGTGTGTCTAGGGAGAGAGATAGACAGTTGTGCCTACTTGTGTGCTCTGACTTCTATTGTCTGCCTATAAAAACGGTGATAGCTGTTGTTTCTGCCGTGTCGTCTTCAAGTGTGCCCGCTCTACACCCAAGAAAGTCACTCCAGTATAGCACTCAGCTGATGAGTGGCTGCATTGTCAAGCTAAAACCCAGGTTATTCTTCTAAAATCTTAGAAAGCAGCATTTGATAACACAAGGTTTTTCTCAAAAGACAAGTTTGTACTCTAAATTACCCAGAAAAACTCACAACACTTAAAGTCCCCTTATTTAGAATTGGAGGCCTGGACAACATGAGGGACAGAGGATCTATAACTAATTACAATCTTTTCTTTCCTTCAAAATGACTCAGGTAGTTACAGTCCTGTGCTTTTATTGATTACAGAGAAACTACACCCTCTGAAAAAGCACTTCTGTTCATTATTTGTCTTTTTGTCGCTGAGGGAGCCACACATGTACACGAACTGCCGCTCTAAAGGAAAAAAGAAGTTGTATTCTCAGTATGGAAGCAGACTGATGAAGGTGTGGCCAAGATCATGATCTGCTATCTGCTAAGTCTGCACACAGCAAAAGAGCTGATCTGTGAGTTATATCTAGTGTCTTCCCCTCATCGTTTATCCGTTTTGTGTGGCTTTTGTGTTGTTACCTTCACAGACCTGCAGCTGCGGACAGTGATTTTCTGTTAATTTAGCGTGGCTTGTAGCTGACAACAAGGAACTGATGCACAAGCCTCCACCAGCCAGCTGGAAAATTGGCATGAGAGGAATAAAATCTGATGACTGGATCCAGTTAATGGATAGTAGGCTTTAAATACTGACTCTTTTGAGATTTAATATTGAAACCATTTTTTTGGCTGCCTGAACAAAGGAAAATTAAAGTTTCCTTTGTTTCCACAAACAAATTAGATCCTGTGGGCCCACAGTGGAGATCAAGCCTAACTCATGGGTCCCTGAGCTTTAGCTGCTGCCAGAGATGTAAAAGTAAAATCTTGCAAACCTGCCAAAGTATGATTCATAAATCTCATAAGTCATAAATCACATTTAATAAAGGACAATGCATAAAAATGTGCAGTGCTATGCTATATGGCTTGACATTATTCTGATCTATTAAATTCCATTTTATTACACCTTCAGCATTGCACCAAATCCTTCAAAGCAGCACCAGTTTGTTGACAACCCAGTGAGTTGGACAGAGTTGAGAGCGCAGTCAGTGAACGCAGCTCCGAGCAGCACCTCCTCATTTCATTCTGAGCCGCCTTCAAAAAGAAGTTGTCAGCTGCCTCCAGCCCTGTTGTCTGACCCCGAAAGACCGAAAACACACACTGCATGTCAACACTAACTGTCTGGCTGATTTTCTACATGTAGCCAATCAATGATTTACAAAACACCATTAAGTGCACTGAGAGAAAAGGAAAGAGAGGAAGAGTTTGTGTCTGCTTCTTTGTGTTTTCGTGCTCACATGCATGTATACCTGTGTGCTTGTGTCTTTGAGAGCACAAAAGTGTGTCACACTCAGTGTACACGTCCGAGAACATTAAAGTGAGATGCACGAATGCAAGCTTGTGAATATGAGGGTGTGTGTGTGTGTGCTTTCAGCTGTGTGTCTGTGTATGTACACACGATAAGGAAATGGACAGTTATATTTCTAGCTGACTGCATTTTCCAGGTCTTTCTTTAATGGCTTTGTGTTCCGGTGCTGAGTTGCTCCTTCCTACATATTTCATGACATCCTGCGCTCCTCATGCTACACTTCAGCCGCTCGACAACAGCACTTCTCCTCTTTCCACTGTACTGAGACTTCCATCTCTTACTTTATCTGCTTTTTTTCTCCCTGCATTGTAACTGTCTGTCTTCCCCACGTCGTCTGTTCTGCTGCTCTCCGTTGTTGGGAATATGTGGGTCAGGATGAGATGCCAAAGACAGCCATCATAAAAATCTCAAATGCATCACAACTGAATAGTTTGCTTAATGTGAGTCTGCAAGGTCTTTATTTCCTTTAACTTTACTCTAAGGCATCAGTTCTTGACTTTGCATAAAACTCGGGTGCATTAGCCAGGTCCCCTTGGGTCACAGTGTTTGGCACTGCATGGATTATCCTGCCTGAATGAAGACTTTAAAATATCTTGAAAAGCCATGATAACTGTGAATATTTCCAAGGCAACAAAGAATGAAATTTTGCCTGCAAAATGGATTTATTACTGGAATGGTCATTGCGTAACACGGCTCATTAATGCAACTGCAAAAATAACAAGGCCAGTTCATGTCTACAGCACCTTTAAACTACAAGGCAATTGCTTTGCATAAGACAAAAAATGGCACCATGATATAAAAGAAACACAAGAGGATATATATATATCAATGGGATGGAGTAGTAAAAAAAAAATGAGTGTGTATGAATATATGTGTGTGTATCAGGGAGAGTGGGATGTATTTTCTGAATTTACAGTATATTGTATAAACACATTAAAATAGATAACGTTGGTTGTGAAAAGATTTCAGGTTATGAGTCTCAAGACATGATGACAGACCTATGTGCTATATTTATTTTAAGTTGTTTACTGTGACACTAAGAATAGCTTTACAGATCTTTAATATAAGGCAGTGGGAGAGGATGTATGTGTGTGTGGGGGTATGTATGTAAAAGGAGGTGTGCTTTGCATAAAAGGGGCCGACATTCTGGGTGAGTGTGCAGCCTGTTGCTCTCATGTTCAGTGGTAATGTTGTCAGACCTGCTGCAGGAGAGACACAGGATCACTACACAGTGACCTCCTCTGCTTTCAGCTCCTCTCTCCTTCATCCACTCTTTTCCCTCTCATCCTCCCATCAGTACTTCTCCTCTTTCCCTCCCTCGTCTCCTCCGAGCTCTCATCTTCCCACTCCTTCCTCTCCTGCTCCCTTCTTTCACCCCCACTTATCCTTTTGACTACCTTTTCTCACTTTCTATTTTTACATCTCTCATCTATATCTCCTTCCACCCTCCCCTCTATCTCTCTCTTTCTTCCTCCTTCTCTGTGACACATCATGTATAATTAAGGGAGATCACTGTTCTTCATGAGGCCAACATCAGTCATCTGTCAGCGATGCGCTACGCCACTAGTGTGTACATATGTGTGCACATGTATGCGTGTGTGTTTGGAGGGTGGGGTAACCATGGCTCGCCTGCATGAAAGATTTAAGAGTAGCCGCTGAGCCAAAGTTTTGCAATTACGGACATTAATTCACCATACTTAGCAAGAAATGACTGCTTGGCACCAAAATAACTTGCAATCACTTGAACTTTGTGAAAGCTTGAATATATATCCTGCTGATTGTGCTGTTTCTATTCTTGTGCAGGTTACCTTATCAATACATCACTACCACAGACTATTTAAAGATGTGTATGGATGCTGGTTTTATTTTTCACTGCATCTGCTTTTTACTCAAGGAATGGTGTGAGTGTGTGTAGCTGAGGTGGTGCTGGTCTTTTACTTACCAGCTTTTTTGGTGGGTGACTGTGTGTGTGTGTGTGTGTGTGTGTTTATGAGCAATGCTGAGGCAGTGCTATTGTTTCGGCTGGTAGGCATTCTTTGGAGCAAGTTATAAATAGTATCAGTTTTCTATTCTTATCCTACCTGCCGGCGCCTCTTGATGCTCCCTCCGAAGATGACTAAAGAGAAATAATCCTTTTTCTGACTTGTGCTTGCAACTGAGAGGAGGCAGAGCGAGATGAGAAGACGGGACAGGAGGGAGGGAGACCTCAAAAGAAATGGGTGAGGGGGAAAGAAAGAGGAATTGGAGAGGAGATGAGGTGGAGCGCCTATGGAAAAAAAACAAAAAACAAAACAGATTAAGCAGATTAAAACATGAAACAGATTTGAGATGAGACTGGCAAAACAGGCCGGTTTTGAAAAAGGGGAGATGAGGTAGTCAGAGGGGGAAAGACTGAGATAAGTCAGAGGTTACACCTGCAGCTGATTTTTATTCATTGTCTTGCTCAAGGACACTTCAGCATCAGATCAACCATTTGAAGGACAGCCTCCTTACTCACCGTCACCAGGCCTGATGATAACCACGGCAAACACGTATTTAAAATGAGATGTGTTCATGCAACAAGCACAGATATGACAAGCAGCTTGTTTATCTTATTGGTAAAATGAATGCATATATGAATGTGTTCACAAATAAGGAGGTACGTGGTCATTTGTTAGAACAGGACAGAGAACACGACAGGAGAAAAAGCAACTGCAGCACACACATATTTCTACCACCTTTTGAAAAACTGTTAAAAACAGACAACGTATATTAAACAAGCTAAACAAGAAGCAACCATGCAATAAAGAATAGAGGGTAACATCAACGATTGTTACCTTAAGCCATAAGTGTAGAGTGCCCATGGTTTATAGGAGACCCTAGGATCTTATTATCAGTACGCCTTCCAGGGAGTCATGGGTACATAAATTAAAAATTAACAATAAAACAATTAAAACATATCAAACAGTAACAAACTACACAATCATGTTTGTATTTTCATGCATTGATTGTAACAGCATGTAAGTCCAAAAGAAATGTATTATACTTTGCTTGCTGGTATATTTTTCTAATTTTGCAAAGGCTGCTTGAACCAAACATCTCTGCTGTAGTTCAAACACCAGTTCAACCACATCTGCATTTATATTGTTTGTATTCATATTATATATGAATTTGGAATTTAAACAGACAAAGAGAAAACTGTTGTTATGTGGTGCCATCTGTGAAGCTGAACATTATATAGAGGACAGAATGTTCTTTGTGTTTGTGTGACCACATCGTTATTGTTATTGTGTGAGCGTGCATATGTGCCGCATTAACCCCTTTTCTTGGAGGAAACATACAACAGGGCTTATTGCATCGTACTGTTAGACTTTAGGAAAAAAAGAAAGAGAGACAGGAGCAAGCACATGCAGACAGAGAAACATTAATTTGTGCGAAAAACATGCAAATAAGCAAACAAACAGACATGGATTGTTTGTTTGACTGCCACAAAATTTGGAACATCCTGTGGTGCAAAAATAAGACAGCTCTGTCAGTGAAGCCATCATATGCGCACACTCATAATTGCAGCATTGGGTCTACAGTCATGCCATCATCATCACACGTTCTCTCTCCTGCCGTCCTATGAGTTAGTGTCCAGCTGCACATAGAGCAAGAGTGATGACGATCCATTGTAATATGAACTGGTTCTGCTCCATATATTGATAATTTACGGCTTTACCTCTAAGCTTATTAGGCTGTGTGCCCAGCCGTGAACATGAAGTGTGTGTGTGTAGGTGCATATGACATGTTTTATAGCCTGTGTGTTGATTTGTGCATACCTTTGTGTGCATGTTATGTGTGAATGCGAGCGTCTCTGCAGCATTGCAGGTGATGGTGAGGGACAAGGGGACACTGGAACAAGGTCATAGTCACTATTATGGGTGCTGCTCACAGGGATGGGAAGGATTATCCACTTAATATATACATATTTGAAACAATAAGATTACTACTGGACCTATATTTGATAAAATTATTTAAGGCATTTTAACATGGGAGATTAGTGTTTGAGAAATCTATATACTGACCAATTTAACAAAAAAAAACCAAACAAAAAAAATGAATGACAGACATCAACATTCACAGAGGAAATTAGTGCTGACCACTTGGAAAGTGTAAGATTTACTGTAGTTACTTAGTGCTTCATGAATTAAAACAATTAGCACACAACATCAAAAAAGAATGATTAGAACAGGCACAAAAACAACAAAACAGAGCAGCTTTGTGAGGCTGAGTGAGCTGAACACTAACATCAGCATGCTAGCATACTCATGCTGACAATGCTAACATGCTGATGTTCAGCTTGTATAATGTGTTTATCATCTTAGTTTAGCATGCTGATGAGCTAACATTTGATTATAACTTTTTTTTAAAAATACATCTGATGTGAGTCTGATGAGAATTTGTTTTGCAAGTATTTGATTAGAAACCAAAGTACTGGACAAATATTAAAATTAAAAGGCAGGGGATTGAAGTTATTTTATATATTACAGTTCATCCTAAGGGGAACATGAATATCATAGTCAGTAGCTGTTGAGAGATTTCAGTCTGGACCCAAGTGGTTGACCACCCAACAGACTGGCATTAACATCCCAACATGATGATGATGTGTTAACTGCTAAAATGTCTTTTAAATTGGACGATCTAGTTGTAAGAGTTAAACTATTTCAAAGCCCTTCCATATGCCAAGTCTGTAGCTCCAGGCAAGAGTCCATTACTGTTGTGGGTCAGTGGTTGAAGAGGTTAAACCTAACACACTCTGTAATGCAGCTCACTAGATCAATACCTCACTGGAGCTGTGTGGGTTTCACTCTGATATATGACGTCCTGCTTTGTCTCTTCACACTGCTCAGCTCAATTGTTCCTTTCAGATATGCAACAGAGACAGCATGGGCTTACTAATCAGACATGTAATGATAAATGGTGTGATGACGGGAGGCCAACACAGAGGGGGTGAGATGGAGGTGGTGAGGTCAAGCATCTCTTTCTAAAGCTTTCTCTCCTTAATATAAATTGGATGTGTTCCATAATTCAGCTCCCAGACTTGAAGTGTTTGATCTTCCAATCTTGCAGTCAGCGTAGCCTCAGAGGATGATTGTATTTGCATCTCAACTCTGTAGCTTACTTTTAAAATCTGTTTTAAGATATTACTACCACAACTTTCCCTACATGTTTTCTAGCAGTCTAGTCATTAAAATAGTCAGAATTAGCCATTTAAAACCAATTAGCTGCTGGTGATTTAGTCATTACAAACTCATGCTGCACAGCCACATATTGCTCAAACTTCATTTTAAATTCTTGTGGAGACAAAAGAGCATCCAGAAAATATAAAATATGTCAGGTTAACATTTGCAGAAATGTGTGCAGAAATGTACTTTTCAATTGGCAAAAACCTTGCAGCCATAAAGTGAGTCTTGTGTTTAAAAAAAAAATCTGGCTTGTCTAAACTTAAAGCTGCTAAAGGGAGAATAAAAAAAGGAAAACTGGATGCCAAGGGGATGGAAAATTAATATGTTTGAGGATATGTTTGCTCAAAAATATGTTCCTGCATCCTGAGAAATAGAAAGAGAAGAGCTTTTAACTCAGGTCTTCTCCTCTTCTTTGATCCTCTGCATTGCTTTTCCCACACCCCGCGTCCAGCACATTGATTTGTCTCTCTTGTATCCTGGTCAAGCCTCTGGATCGATCCATTCATTGGCTCAGGGGCTGGAGTTTTGGGTGGTAAATACAAACTGGCTTTAGAAATATTGGCACTGTTGATAATAGGAGGACAATGTTGTCACACATGCACAAAAGCCTGCTTACACACTTATCCTAATTGGCAAATAAATTGGCTAATTGGTCCAGTAGCATCTTAAATCTCCATTTCCCTAAAGAGTAGCAGCAGTGACAACAGAGAAAAGCCATGAATTAGTGTAGCATGTGTCTTTAAGGCAGCCTCTAGGCTTTTTAAATTGGTTTGTGTGGAGGTAAAAAAAAGGGGGCATATCATTATCTTTTAAGACTCACTACTCTCTTTCTCTGTCTCCTTCACCTCCCTCCCTGTGTGAGCAGACAGGACTGTGTGTCGGTTTCTTCGCAGGGAATCACAGAAATTTAACGCTCTTTCTCCTCACAGCGTTTCAGCCAATTAGGTATGCCGTGTCATGAAATGAATTGCGTCAAAGTTAATAAGGACCAGTAATAATTGAGCTGGCATGCATGTTAATTAAACAACAAACGGTGTTTAACTGGGCCAGGGCACCCAGGGTCCTAGTGCTTGACTCATGGTGGTCATAAAGTCCTGAGACGTTGATGATAGTAAGTCAGGAGTCAGAACACAGGTTTTAAACCACAACCATGAGGATTTTATCATCAGGCAGTACGTGTATTGTTTCATCGTTAAAACACATGACCTAAGGTTTTATTATTAAAGGTAACTTCAAGCATTTTTCACATCAGTGGATGACTGATTTGCCCCAGTTTGTCTCTCTCATGTAATATCACTGCGTTGTCGTCACAGTGCTAAGCAACCATTTTTCAGAAGGAAAAATCCCTGGTGGATCTGCAGGTTGTTTAACAACACTTACCACAGTTGGAAGGTATTTCCATTATCCTCAAAGACTCTCTTGTCTATCTTGACAAAAACTTTCATCAGCTGCATGATAAAAAAATTTTACCTATTTTTTCCTAATCAAAAGATGGTAGCTAGAAATAACATCTGTAGGTCCATGTGTATGACCTGATCCAAAATTTAAAATGTCATTACCTGTTATTTTAATTCTGCAGATAACCTCAAGTACCTTCAAAACAGAGCACAAACATGTTGTCAAACAACTCTATGGATTTTTGTAAATGATAATGAGTGGCACTAAGTGCAGTTGAGCTTGATCATGAATCTTCAATCATTACAGTCCCAAAGTTAAAATGGCAGTGTGCAGTATGAGGGTCAAATTGATTTCACTGAGTTTATCAGACATTTTTGTGAATTCAAAATAGACGTAGGAGTAAATAATTGACCGTATGTGTGTTTTTATGCTCTGCATGCTGCTCTTCTCCTTCTACTGTTTGTTTGGTTGGTCGGCCGGCTTTAAGGAGGTCGCTTTATCGAGAAAAAAATGGTAGAGGATGGATACACACACTTGAACGCACACACACGTCAAAGTACACTTTGCTTCTGCTAAACTGAATACGCTCTACACTGAGGCTCTATTTAAAGTGTGCGCATGTGTCTGTGTGTTCTAGCGAAGCAGGGAGAAGAGCACTTTGCCGTCATTAGGTGAGATCATGTAGAGACAGGATGACCGGGTTAATTTTTAATGACCAGCCTTTGGATATATAAAATATGTATTCAGCCCTTGTTGGACATGACATAGACTCTTTATATCTCTCTCCCTCACTCTGTCTCTTTCTCTCTCTGCCTCACTCGTCTCAGTCGATCTTTCAATCTCGCTCTTATTCACTCTTTTTTTTTAGCTGCTCTCTCTTTCAGCCTCTCGGCGAGTTTGGCCCTGGTTCACTCTCTGTCTGGTCTGTTCTCTCTCATCTCTCTTGGCGTCAGTTTGCCTCTCTTCTGCCGGCGAGCATCTGCCCTGAGAACGAGACAGAGGAAAGGTGTTGTTTGATGATCTGCTAGAGACTTCAGCAGTGGCTGTTTTCATTCTGTTTCTTGTATTTTTCTCCTCCTGTGTATGTTTCTGTCTGTTTGCTCTTCAGATTTAACAGCTTAGTAACACTGTTGTCACAGATCAGCCGAAAATCCTAAAGAGATGTGGACAGACACAAACAAACACACACACACACAAATGCTGATGGAGACATGCAGCCTACACAGACAGAGACTGGCTTTTTACCTAGCTCATACGCACACACACACACACACACACACACACACACACACACACACACAGACACACAGATACAGACACACATACACACCACAGGCAGGCCAGCATGGAGGCCCAGACGATCACAGCAACACCCACAGGAACACAGACTTGATTTAAAGCTTACTTGTGTCACAGTGATATAACAGTAAACCTGAATCAGCCAATAGGGATTTGCTGTCTCAGAGATCACTGACAGCTGATGTAACACAGGTTACAGGGGACATCCACCTAGCTGTGCTGTTCATGTTTTTAAAAACAGCGTGGGGAAAGTTACTCAATCGATTACTTATAGCACATTAGTCACTGAAAGAGTAATTACATTATTTAAGTAATTACTCAGCAGCAAAAGTAATTGGTCACATAAGTTGTTACATTACTCCTGTAAAGCATCATAGTCATTATCATTATCATTATGATTTAAGACTTTTTGAGGAGCACTGCTACGCTCCAGAAGCTCTGCCTCATAGTCACAAAAATGAGTGAATGAAAGTGAAAGTTGCACAGCCAATACTTGAATTATTTGATATAGAAGACACTGGCTGTACAGAGGCAACATAACACTTTCAAACACTGCTGTGGGGTTCACACTCTCACACTCTAAACAAACGCAGGTGATTCTTACCAGTGGCTAATATTAGCAAACCAAATAAGAAAATAGCCTACAGCACTGAAATAAGACAATTCTGGGAGCTGTGGTTTTCCTCTCTGTTAGAGCCTCATCACCTCCCCACACCTCCACCTCCTATACCAAGCTAGCTCAGGCGCAGTCTGTCCAGTGAACACAGACCAAACTAATATCACCCCCACTCCTGGTAATACAGCAAACAACCCCCTACTAAAATTTTTTAGTAAAGTAAAAAAAAGTTTTTAGTAAAGTATTTTACCTCCCAACACTGAGAAAACCCATAAATACAGCTTGTTGTTATCATGTGCTGTTTGTGTCTGACAGTCTACAGTAAAAATGGCTAAACAACTGTGAGCATTGGTTAATTAAATATTGATATGATAATGTGTGCTGTGTGGTATGTTTGTGTGATTAGCCTATATATGAACTCCTTCTGTGTATTGTGAGAATTTTTAATTCTTTTTCATTGTTCATTGAATTGACCTAAAACTGTGGGTTGCTTTACAGTTGTATGTCCTTAATGCAGTCACTAAACCTTTTGGTTGATCTGTAATACAGAGCAGCTGTGACATCCCAGACAGTTAGGCCATGGTTTCTGTTTTCGCTGTTTTTGAGTTGTTGCTGTGACATTTACAGGGAATATCTTGTTTTTTTTGTGGCTGTTCTATCAACACCTACAGTACACAGCAATCACTGCATATAACAGATTGTTTACCGAGAAATGAGGCATGACTCACCGAGACATTTGTTTAAAAGGTTGCCTCAGCAAGGGGAACGCAGTGTTTACCAAAAGCAACATATGCACAGGGATTCATGTTTGTGTAAAATGTGAGATGACTGGACACGAGAGGTGACTGACTCACAAACCACAATAGCAGCCGAACAGGATCGTCGAAGGGGCTGATTTCAGAATCTGCATCACACTACAGTCACTGGACTCTTTTAATGAACTTAAAATAAAGGGTTTTAGATACTGTGTGACTTCTAGGTATATCTAGCCCTATGAAGAAAGAGAGTACAGGAGGTCTAGGAGTAAAGCCAGTAGGTGGAAGATGGAAACTCTCCCCAGTCTCCCCAAAATATGCTGGAGATGGTGGAGGCGTGGGTTTGCACGATAGTAAGTCAGCCAGACATGATGACAGGATTTCAGTGAGCAGCATCCAAGGACAAATGGGTTCAAGGAATGCTGCCAGGTGATTGGCCAGATGTGGTGATGCAGGAATTTGTGAATGAAAGGAACAATGACAGTGTGGGGAAAGCAGAGGTAATGAGAAAAATAGACTGAATAGAAATATGGCAGAACGTGTGAGAAAAGATCTTCTTCCTCTTTCTCCAAAACTCCACTTGAGATTTAATTTGGTATAGGAGGTGGAGGTGTGGGGAGGTGATGAGACTCTAACAGAGAGGTGTTGCTTTAAGAGAAAAAAAAAAAGAAGCACTTTTACTTTAATTTCTGACTTTTCTTGAAGATGAGTTTGGGCTCATAGCCTTTAGTTTGATAAATTGCCTATCCAGGCAGGAGTGCTGGGTGTGTCCTTCTGCTATGACCATTCAACTACAAAATAAGCTACTGTCAGTCACTTACCCTGATGTCTGCACACACAATTTGCGAAAGCTAATGACTTAAGCTAATGTCCTTAGCTTGCATGCTGAGGAAGACCAAAACATACCATCCATTGCTGACATGGCATCGATTTGACAAAAGAGAAGACAGCAGGGATGTTGAGCCTCATTCTCAATTATTTTCAACTGTAGAGGGAAGTGAGATGCTGTTAGCTGAAAACATGAAGCACCCTGAGAGCATAAATGCTTCACAGTCAATAAAAAAATCCAGGGTAGATGCCTCCTGCAGTTTAGAGTATGTCTAGGACAAACCAGTCATGATAAGACATTGTTAATGCAGTTGAATACATACAAGAAGTGATCAGTTGCCATGGAGACTGATTTTATGGTGTACTGACATTAGCGCTGATTGGCAGTTTTACATGTTGTTTTAATGACAAGATGTGGCGAGGGAGACAGCTGTGGCTGTGTGTGTGTGTGTGTTGATGTGTACATTTATGTATGTCCCTGGTAGTGAGTAAATCACAACAAGGGCAAACGGACGATTTCCTACTGAATCAATCAGTCCTGCTTAACTGAGCACAGAATCCACCTCCATCAGCAGGTTATAGAGCAGTTATAGGACAGACAGACAGACACACACACACACGATCACAAGACACAAGTGGCTCTGTGATGCATATACATAATATAACAAAGTGGCAATCTGAAGAATATTGACAGTTAAGTCAATAAATTGAAGGTGGGAATTGAAAGTGTATTTATTTATGTGGTGTGTTAGGTACACATGCATGTGCATGTCATTAAATTAACTTCACAACATCTACGCAAATGTGTGTGTGTGCGTGCCTGATAATGACTTACATACATGTGAAAGTGTTATTTTGAGCTGAGAATCCTTGTGTGTATCTGTATGTGATGAGTGGATATTGACCGAGGAAGAGGTAATAAATGCAAAGTGATTATTGATCTCTCCATGTCTGCACTGTCTTTATGAACTACATGGACTGTATTTACTGCTGTGAGTCTAACATGACCACAGCAGATATATCGTCACCAAGAGGCCTAAAAGTTGCTGATGTATTTCTTTCCATCAACATGTTTTATCATGATGAAATGACGTATGCATCACAGAAATATTATCCAAGAGGGGGTTGTTCAGTATGACTATGGCGCAGTGGTGCAGTGGGTATCAGATGCAGCTGAGAGTTTTATGGGATTTATCAGCATGGATGGAAAGATTACTTAGATAAAAATACCTGACTGATTACAAAATAACTTCCTGGATTGATGCGTTTTGTGTTTTATTTCTTTACAGAGAGACACCAAAGGCCAGTTCCTGTTGGACCATGTATGTAACCACTACAACCTACTCGAGAAAGACTACTTCGGTATCCGATATGTGGACCCCGAGAAACAGAGGGTAACTATCACGCACAGACAACAACCAAAAGCAGTAGGGTTCTAGTATTATTATCATGATTGATCTGTCAGTTACAACTTCCTTCATTAATTTATGAGCCATTTAGTATATACAGTATCAGACAGAGAGTGAAAAAAAGGCCATCACAATTTCACAGAGCCCAAATAGCTTTTTTTGTCCATCCAACAGTCCAAAACACACAATTGAAAATTCTATAAAGCAGAGGAAAAAACTAATCCTCACATTTAAGAAGCTTGGATTAGCAGTTGTTTGGTTAATTAAACAAATAACTTTGTTTTGATTGACTAATCAATCAATCGACTAATTGTTTCAGCACAGTCTTTTATTTTGAGGCTAGAAAAATATTTTCATGTGTTTTTTGAGTTTGTTTTCATTGAGTGCTCATAAAAGATTCATGTATCATCCCCTCTACACTGTTTTGCCTCTGCAAGCAAAATCTGCTTGTCAGCGTATAAATGATGCTTTACAGTTCACACAAATTTGACCCCACCAAAATGTTCTACATGGCTGCACATAATCACAGTAGAAGAACAAAAATAAAGAAGCTGATGGTCACACCTACCAACAGGAAACAGCTCCACTGAGTCAGCAGGGCCAAAATGGCTATGTTGGATATTAGTCAGGAGGTGCTCGGTACATTACATTACAAGTTCAAGTGACAAATAACAACAAGCTCAGTCTCCATATTTCAAACAGCCCACACACAGAAGGGACCAGATGCTCTGTCAGAAGCTCAGCTGTCCTCTACTGTAGCTGTATTTAACATGCAAAATGAGAATAGAATAACACAGTCAAATATCAGCAAGAGATGTTACAACACAGCAAGTATAATAGAGTGGACTTAAGAAAAAACTTAGATTAGAAAACAGAAGTTTGTATACAATAGCACAGATGTAAACCTCACCCAGCAGCAATAGTAGAGTCAGATCTTTATGTAATGAGGTAATGTGCTGTACATAAAAAGAAATATACCAAATGAAGCACTGAAATATGTAATTTTCTGATGTGATGTTTGTAATGCTCTGCTGCCTCACAGTGCTGAGTTTAAACAAAGTGTGCTCAGCTTGCTGAAGCCCATTGAAACTGCAACTGATCCACTCTTACAAATCAACAGCCTTTTTTAGGGGTAACATTTGTCTTTTTACTTCCTCCCTGCTCTCTCTCTCTCTCTCTCTCTCTCTCTCTCTCTCAGCACTGGCTGGAGCCCAATAAGCCCGTGGTGAGGCAGATGAAGTGTAAGTGTCCCTTCTGCTCCTTTTTGTTTTTCTGTGTTTTTGCATCAGTGTGCATGAATACAACAATGAACAGCGTGAGATGCGCGTGCATGTGCGTGTGTGTTCACATTGTTGTGTCTATATCTGCGCGCGTATGTGTTTGTTTAAGCGTTGCGCGCAGGCCTGGGCTAGTCTCCCGAGGGCCGCTTCAGTATGAGAGGGGTCAAGCTCTACACCAAACAGACAGCACCACAGGGACTCTAACAGGGTCAAGACAGCACACATGCAACAGTGTTAAAACCAGTGGATATTCAAAAAGTTTAAGAATTAATGATCAACTACCTGCATGTAGCATACCGCATGAAAAGGTGATTATAGCTGTAAATTAATTAGTTCTTTATAACTGACAAATAGCATTTAGGAAATTTGCTTGTTTTACGGTCTTATCATCCACTATTTCCCCAGGACACACTACTCACATTACCATTTGCCATGAGTAGTGACAGAGCCAGACAATGTTGGACAGCGACTTTTTCTCAGAAACACCACAGGGAGACAAACAGAGACACAATAAAGGCAGACAAAGTGACAAAAGCAGGGTTTCTCATTAACACAACCAGCTGCCAGAGGGACAAGTGTCCCAAATAAACTAAGACACAGAGGAAAATATGCAGACATGGCAGGGGAGCACAACTCAACTGTCAAAGAAGTAAACAGGCTGCCTTCAGTGGATGGATTAATACGACAGGTACTGAAGGGAAGTGAACAGTGAGCCATGAGCCTATACCAGCTACATACCTCTGTGTTACTTCACTTGGGTTAATATATCCAGTGCTAAAGGCTTCAGGCACTGAAAGTAAAGTGAGGTTGCTTTCAATAATTATTCCAATGATAGTTTTTATGTATCTAGTAATTTCTTTCCAAATGCAATAAACAGAAAAAAACAAAATCATATCGGTCTTTGGAGTGACCACCCTTTGCCTTTAATTCTTAGCACCAATTCTCTTTGGTAAACAGTTTTTCAAGGCACTTGCAGGTAGGTTGTTCCACACATCTTAGGGAGTCTATGATCTTGACATCAGGGCTCTCTGGGAGCCTCGTCTCCTCTTCTGTTTGTCGCTGATAGTAGTTCTTAATGACTTTATGTCTTTATGTTTTGGGTCATTGTCATGCTGGAGAAAGAATTAGGGACCAATCAGACTTCTCCTTGATGGTACTGTGTGACGGCTGAGTGACCAAACATCTAAAGTGCCTAAAACCTTTTCCAAAGTCCTACACATGCTGATGAAAACTAAGCAACAGAGGAAGAGTGCTCAATAGATTTGAGTCGTACTGACACATCAGCTCTCCCTGTGGCAGGATTTCTCTCAACTCATTGCGTATTGACCATGGCCCCAGACCCACCCACTTTACACTCTGCATCCAGTCAATAAGAAAATGAAAATTTCACGACTGTGACAAAAGTAATGAAACATTACAGCACTTGCTTTGGAAGTGCAAAATCACGTTGCAGTGCAACTGTGAGCTCTGCAAGCAAATGTTTTATTTGCTTCCTGGAAAGGAGGAACTAAAAGGAACAAGGGAGGATAATTCTGCCTTCGCTTCATGAAAATTTTAAACATATTTCGTATTTTCGGCCACCATTTATGCAGGGACTTTGGGATTTTCCTGAGAGGAGACAAACTCAAGAAGGAAACATTTTGCGTAGAATCCAGTACGCCTTGTGTCCACTTCCTCTCTCCCTTCGTTTCGAGTTTTATATCTATCTAGAAATATTTCCTGATGCCAGATCCTGATGTTTATGGCTGTTGATTTTAAATAATTGAAAAAATAAAAATAAATCTTGGCTGACACTCTGCTGCAAAATGACTCCGTATGATCAGCAAAAATACACCCACAAAAAATTTGGATATTTTGTGGGAATTTGTCTTTGTATCCTTTCAGCCCGGTTATAGTTCTCACTTTGTAATTATCTCCTCTCTGTCCTCGCTTCTTTTCCTTCCCCTCCACCTCTCTCTCTTCACGCCTCACCAAAGCTCCTCCCACCCTTTTAATGACTGTCCTGTTCTTTCTGTCCCGTTATAAATTAATAAAGGAGCTATTAGCGATGAATTCGGCTTCACCAGAACATGTGGTAGAGGACAGGAGGGGGGTGGTGTCTGAGGAGATCAGTGAAAATTAGGACGGGAGATGGAGATGGAGGGAGAAGGAGGGAGAAGAGTGATAAAGGGGACATGTGTGAGGGGCTAATTCAGACGGGAGAGAGAACAGACAGTGACAGATAATGCAGCTAAAGAAAGAAGTCAGATTAGGGAAGAAAAGGGGGAGAAACGAGAAGACCGGAGAGGCAGTTTGAGATGAGAGAGGCTGACATAGAGTGAAAGAAAGAAAAGGAGATGAGAGAGAGGGGAACGGAGGAAGAGCGTTGAATAGATCTGAGTCGTACTGACACATCAGTTCTCCCTGTGGCAGGAATCCTCTCAAATTAGGATGTGCGAAGTTGGTGTTTTATTTCTTGGTCTTTTAAAGGCCCCAGCTATGGTACGCACGTCACGTTGGTCCGTAGGTGTACAATACTGTTGTGTCAAATCACTTTCTCCAAAATGTTTTTTTTTTTCCGGTCCCTTAAGCATGAGCAAATAAGCAGCTCAAGTTCTTTGGGAGCGGGTGGGAGGACTACGTCTTTCATATTCCCAAACATGCATTATGTATACGTGTGCTGCTTTTCATAGCTAGATAATACTGCAGTTTCCTGCCATTAAAGACAGAGTAGTGAGGCCACTCAGTAAAGATTTAAAAGAGGAATTACAAAATGAAACAGCTTTGTGTGGGTATTTTTTTTCCTCTGTTTTGTGCAGATAATTGTTACCCAGAACCTGCAAAGGATTTGTAGTTCACTTGCCTCCTGATGTAGATTTTCTCGTACTAAAATCTGATCTGTGCTATGTGAGAGTCCTCCACTGAGTCAGCACTTCAAACTACACTGTTGGTCAGCGCCTACTACAATGACAAATATAAACATTTCCTGATTTTCAGACCCCTGTATTAGGAGGGTGACAATATCTGTCAGTGCCTCTTTCCTGTAAACTGTCACAAATGGCTGCGGCAGAAAAAAAAGACCTGGTTAATGTTAGGGAAAGGGCTGAGTGTTAAAAGAAAACAATGTTGGTATTAAATAAGTCTCTAGTAACAGTCTCATTTTGACAAACAAGAGTAAGGACAGGTTGTACCAGATATATTAACAAACCACAAACATTTCAGATTTTCTTGTGAGAAAAGTCTCATAAAGTCTCATAAAATCACACAGCCAGTTTAACTTCAAGCTTCATAAATTCTACATCAATATGTGTAAACTTCAGCGTAGACTTTCAATCTGTTTGTATGTTGGTGTGTGTGTGTGTGTGTGTGTGTGTGCACGGAAGTGTGTTTATTTGCTATTTTGTGAGATGTGTGACACCCCAGGAGGGAGTTTAAACTATTGCTGTCGTTTGATCTGAGTTACATAGCCTATCATTGACTGTGTGTATGTGCGTACTTAAGTATGTGTATGTGTGTTACTGTGCATATTTTAATATTGTAAGCTCAAATCCTCGCCTGCAGCATTATGCAAGCGCGCGCACACACACACACACACACACACACACACACTTCAGGCCTAAGATCAAAGGAAAGACCCCAGTTCAAGTGAGGCCTTTGTGTGTAGGTAGTACGCTACGGAGCATGTGTGTGTGATGACTAATTACTGTAATTATCAAATGACTAATCAGTATATACTGCGACTTTTTGTCTCCGCAACTTCTTTCTCTCTTCAGTTTTACATAATCCCTCATTGCTCTGGGCTTCCTCTCCTTTTTCCTTCTCCTCTACTTCCAATCATCATACTTGCTTCTGGTTCCCCAACTTCTCCTTCATGTTTCACTTGCTAATGTCAACCCTCTCTCAAAGTTTCCTCACTGTCCTCTAAAACCTTTCTTCATGTTTGTGCCTTTATCTTCAGCAGCTCAGCAGCCGGTGACAACTATGTGCTTCCGGCTTCTCCAAGTTTTATCCCCAATGAGCCAATGAAATCAAGGAGGAGCTCACCAGGTATAAACTAACATGGACAATGGTTGGTTTATAATTGATGCAGAAGAACAAGACATCTCTCAAGAGCAGCTTTATTTAATTTATATAAACTAGCATATTAACTAAATTTCAGTAGCTTGATAAAGTTATCACATGAATGGTTCAAATAATCCCAGAGTGTTTGAGAATCTATAGACCTTTGGTTGCTTTGCTAACATTATCTGAGGTCTATAGTATGTTGCAGGAGCAAAATAAAATGTATATCAGTGACAGACACCCCTGGCCTTTTGAAACACAGTTTGTTGTAATTAAAGAAATATAATAATCCACATTATGTCCAACACAAGTCTGATTTTTCAGCTAATTCAAATTCACCTTCATCAGTCTATAAAAAAAATTGACAAACAGATTCTTTCAAAATAGATCCAGAATTACAATATTTTTCAGTCTGTTCTTCTTTAAAGTTTGTATGGCACCTTGCAACTTTTGTTGTCAATAATAGGTTACTAGATATTGGTGTTGCAAATACATGCTCACTTAAAAAAAATAAAAAAATAAAATGTACTAAACAAAAAACATTTTAAAAAATACTTTGCTTTAATAACTTTAATAGTTGAACTGGGATAACCTCCCTCTCCCTTCACCCCCAAACACACACACACACACACTTTCTATCAGGCCTACTGCTAATTAGAGATGCTCACCAGCAGGGACTTGTTTCCGTGGCTCTTCAGCCCATCTGCGCTTGTCATGTCTCAACATCTCTGTTCCTCTCTATCACCCTCCTCCTTTCTTGCCTCCTCTCTTTCCATCCATTTCAGCTCCTCCACCCGGTCTCTCCATAGTTTCATCCCTAAGGTGTCTCCTCCCTCCCTTCTGCTGGTCTCTCTCTGTCCTCTTTCCTCCTCCCCCGTCATCACAGCTCCCTCTTCCTCCCTCAGGTGTCTCTCCACATCTCTCAGCTCATATTGGCATATCTCCCTGTCCTCTTCAACTTTTATTACTTAAAGGCGTTTTTGTACATCATGGAGGTCATTAAAACTTTACTCTCTTTTCCTCTGTTTATCAGCTTCTTCCTTGTGCTCATTTCTGTTCATTATAGTTAATCTCAGAGTCCTCAAGTAGCGTCACTACACTGGCAGTCCACTGAGTATGGAGTGGACATGAAAGTTATAGTCGAGCAGAGTTTGGAAAGTTCTGAAGGAACTGCAGTCAGTGATGAAATGCTCACTATCAAGTTTTTTGGGAAGAAGGGATTTTTCATCATTGAAATCCAAAAACTATTATGCTAATTTGTGTGTGCTGCATGTGCTCCAGTTTGCAGGATGTTATTTGTAGTCTGCCATTTTCCTTTTAACTTTACGTTTCCCCTCAAACATTAAATAACAGATAAAAGACAAAACAAAAAACAATCCACAACTCACTCACAGTTTTCCGATGCCGAAAGCAAAAACTGAGTAATATATTTTTTATGTAGACTGGCAGAAATTCATGCAGCAGATAGTAGTTCAAGTCTCATCACACAAATAATGTTTTCCTTTTTTGACCACAATTACTAACCATGCCATAGTTTCCATGCACAGATATTACAGGAAGCAAGAATTTTAAAAATGTCTGCTTTGAATGTAATCCAAGGTTTCACAGAATTGTCCAAAACAAACATTTTTGTCTGATAATAAAGCTGCAAGAAACAAGTATATATAGAAAGGCTATATATAGTGAGTCCTTTGGTGGAACTGACCTTTAGCTCAGCTGTTAACATATTCTGCATGGACTGAACCTGCTCGATAATCCCACAGTACAGAGTCAAAACACTGCTGACCACAAATTAAACCTCATACAGTAAATGAGAATGGGTCCAATACACCACATAGAGGAGGAAGAAGAAGCAGAAGGAGAGAGAGGAGAAAAGGTGCTTTTTCAAAGTAACGAGTGAGGATATGAAATACATTTTAGCATTTTGTAGTCGTCATGACAACTGATTCTGTGTACACTGTATCCATTGATTAAAAACAACACCACAACACAGAGGAGTTACAGATGAAGGGTAGACTGTTGCATAAAACAAGAGGCATGTAAAAGATCCAGTAACTATAAGATCGAGACAAGAGTTCAGGGAGGGAAACGTTAGATGAGGAGAGGAAGTTCAGCATGCGACAAAGAAGGAAATAGAGAAGGACAAAATTAAACACAACTGAGAAGGTCATGTAAATATAGATAGCTGTGTTTTTTAGGCCAATTTGAAGAACCTCCATGCGGCTACAGACCGACTCTATAAATAAAAACTATTTAGCTACAGCAGCAGGCTTTTCGCTCCATTCAATCTTTCATGCTTTCCTTCTGCTGCTTCCTTCACTCAAGTTCAAAAACAAGCTAAATGAGACAGTTGACTCAGGGATGTTGTCTCCTCTGGAAACTCATCTGTATCCATGGCAACACATGTCTCTATGGTTTCAGCACCACTGTCACTTCTAGCATCCTTGGTAACATGAGACAACTCAGCATGTCTGCTTAAACTAGCCTCCACTGAAGCTGTTTTCATGGTAACTACAGTACCAGTCTCTGCTACATGGTACTTGTTTCCATGGCAATACTCTTGTTTTTCCAAATGCCATAGCAACACAGATGGATTATTATGCTATCAAGGACTGTGATTGTATTGGCTTGATGATGATGATGATGATGAGACAAAAACACCTCTTATTTGTAATATGAGCTCACTGCATCTAACATCAAGTAATTAAGGCTTATTTAACAAAAATAAATATTAAATGCACACTTTGATGCAGAGATAACCAATGACACACATCCAAATGAAATCGTCTACATATTTCTGCAGTAGTGCAGACAGCTATACACTGCTTTACTCTAGACCAAATAAACTTTCATTTTCCATCCATCCATCTATTAGCTATACAGCTTATCTCTTGATAGTTGTGGGGTGGCTGCAGCTGATCCCAGCTGACACTGGGTGAGAGGCGGGGTGCACCCTGGACAGGCTGCCGGTCTGTTATAGGGTCAAACTTTCTATTTGCGCGTAACAAAATGTAGGCAAAGCAGTAGTGTCAGTTTTTCTTTCTTCTTAACCGTGTGTGTGTGTGTGTGTGTGTGTGTGTGCAGGTATCTCCTGTACCTCCAGCTGAAGAGAGATATCTACCATGGTCGTCTCCTCTGTCCTTTGGTGTAGAAGCGTATATCTGGGAGCCTGCATCATACAGGATGAGACCCGATGACAAACAGTGAACTTGGTATAGAGTTATTGACAATGAATCTACTGGTGGTTAGAGCTCAATCCTTATATATAATTATTATATTTGATTTGATTCACATATGGATGTGACATTAGTGATGGCTACTGCTAGATTCATAACTAATTATATCACAGTTTCATTTTAGAGTGAATCCAGCTTATTACACTGTGTTTTCAATAACTGATATATGCTTTCTTACTGTAAACCAACATGTCCATGACAGATACTGTGTATCTTACACTCGTATGCAGACTGCACACGGCTCTTTCAATTTCCTCAGTCAAGAAACTGTCTCACATTTTGTCCTGGACTTTGATGACCACTGCTGAAGAAGACTCTTTAAATGCTTTTGTAGAAGGAAGACGCACATGGAAATTTTATTATCAAAATGACAGTCATTAGTGTCAGTAGCTTTCTCTGTCATCACATCACAAGATGACTCAGATTTGCCATGTGCATGTATCTTACCTGTATTGGTATTTTCAGAGATGCTCAGATAATGCCAGGATGACAGCCTGGGTAGAAACACCAGCAGAGAAATAAACTCTGACAGTCACACATCAGCTAGTTGTAAATCCATTACTAAGCTTGTGGATTCCCTACTAGGTTTTATAGTAACAACCATTTTAATGACTAAATTGCGCGTTGCACCACTGAAACTTAAGATATGTCAATTTTGTCATTTTAGGTTGTATTGTGTTAATTTTGTGAAATGAAATCTACACTACATCATTATTAAACAGCATTAAACAACATCATTATTAAAGTTTCAACCATTGTCATATTATCTCATTTACTTTTCAATATAAAGGTCACATAGTGCTTGCTAATAGTTGATTGTGTTTACTAGATACACAACACAGTCACATCTTCCAGTTATAGGATGTAAATATTTAGTGATAACCAGCATTAATATCTATGTAAGAATTAATGTTGTGTGGTGACCCGTTTTGATTTAATGAAACACGGTATTATTACACCTTAGGCTAAGTTGGAACAAACCAGTCCCTTCAATTTGTCTGGTGTCCGCTCATTAACTGGCAGTACTGTTATTATCAGACTGTGTTGTAATCTTACATTTTTAAAACACCACAAGATGTATATGGGATCAAAAGGAATAAGAAAGGATTTTTTTTCTTTTGTTAATTAGCAGTAACAGTTTAATGTTGAATCACAGTGTGGAGCCACTTGTTTTATTACATTATGAAGGTATTAGCTGGAGAGCTGTATCATACAGTAAATGAACCTCTGGCTGATACACAATCACCGCTGAACTGTGCAAACGCTGAGCTGATTGGCTCATGTCCCCAGAGAGCACAGTGTGACTGGCTGAGTTATCTCTGGACGCAGAGCGTGTCTGAAGCGATCATTGGCTGCTCTGATTAACAAGGGCAGGTCCCTGTCCCACTTTGTCAGGGTGTTGATTATAGAGCTGGAGAATAGGTTGAGGATTATGGTTTAATTAAACCTAGGCAAGTTTTTGATTT
Organism: Lates japonicus; assembly: GCA_033238685.1. Classification (NCBI taxonomy): domain Eukaryota; kingdom Metazoa; phylum Chordata; class Actinopteri; family Centropomidae; genus Lates; species Lates japonicus. Next base: position 83,460 of record BRZM01001050.1, on the reverse strand, counting down.
AACCTTTGTTGCAACTGCTAATTAAGAAACTTGATTTAAGAGAGAAATTAGTCACTGTTAGGACTTTGTACTCTGATTCAATAAGGAAACTATTATCCATTAGGGTCACCTGACTCAGTTTATGAGTATATTCTATATCCAGATAAGATGAAACAGACTCCTTTAAGCTCACAAATATGTTAAATCAGATGTTAAAGGAATAGTTTGACATTTTGGAAAAATGCTTCTCTTTCCATTGGACAGTTTATATATACACATTATTTTAAGTGTTTAACCTGTTTTTAGCCCATTTCATGCCTGTATCACCCTCCTTACAGCCAGCTTAGACTATGACCCAGAGGAGCATCCACAGACTACATCAGTGACTTCAAGCTGTTCCCCAAAACAATCCCTCAAACCTGAGAGGAAGATTATGGAAATACACAAGAATGAGCTCAGTAAAAGAGATGTACAATATGTGTGTGTGTGGTGGGTAATGTTTGTTGTCTGAGCAGCGCCTTGTTATCAGTTTACTATTTGATGTCGGTGACAGGCGTGGGATGCTCACTCCTGTGATCTGTGTTTTCAAAACAAGCTATGGAGACAATTTCGCGACTGCAGACAATAAAGCCTCTTTTCTGTCATTCGCTAGAGACTAAATTGGATGATACCCAGAGATTTGTGGTTCATTGCTTTGGTAGAAGGTATTTTCAGCTTTAGATTCAGTTGAAAATAAACTGGAATTAATTTACAGGGAAGGAGCATGAATTATTCATTTCAAGCTTGGTTTGGACAATTTATTGTTACTAGTGTTATGACTGATGCTCAGGACACAGGGGAAAAGACCCAATGCAGATACTCAATACCAGGATCAAACTGATCAGTGATTTATTTTACAACTAAAGAAGAACAAAAGGCTTACTGGCTGGTGATGAAGGTAAGGTCAAAGGGCAGACAAGTCCAATGGGAAGGCAGAACCAAAAGAGACAAAAAGACAAAAAGTCCAAACGCAGAACATCAGCAAAGACAAGAAACAAAGCAAATAAAGCAAACTAACATAAAACTCTCACAGCTCAAGATAAGACCATATATACACACCAGATTAATTAACTAATGAGACACAGGTGACAGAGAAGAGGTGGAGAGAACACAGACAGGAAGCTAAAAGTGAGACAATATGAGGGAACTAATTTTAAAATAAAAAAAGTGGGGGAAAGTCTCAGTCTTGATGAATATCAACTTAATAGATGGATAGAGTAAAAGATGGTTGAACCCAGACCTGAAAATTACACCCTTTTGTGCCCCCCGTGTTGCACTTCCAGCATTTAACACCTGAAAAACCGCCCAGACACAATAAATAACAACAACAGATGCTGACGTGGTGTGGCGGGCCTCTTTCCAACAATATGATTACCAATTGAACTTTGTTTGAGAATGCAGAATGAAACGTAACACAAGAAAAAGCAGAATTAAAAGGAGGAGATTAATGCCTCAAGAGGTTTCTGCATTAATATAATAATGAAAGTGAAAAGTTTTAACACAAAATTGATGCTCATTTAAGGTCCTAAGTCATTAGATCGCGGCAACCTCCATCGGGCCATTTGAGGTTATTTTAACATCGCCTCCAGTCATGAATGATGTTGTGAGGTTTGATCACACACTTACAGCGATTACAGAACATCAAAGACAAATCCTTCATTTCCAGCACAGAGACATGCTAAGTGCTTGTGTGTGCCTCAAGGGTCCCGACTGACAGGATTAATCAGCGTAGATTAGTACTGAGCTGTGAGAGACTTCAGGTGATTTACAACAAGTACATGGATTTTATTTTTCCAGGTCATGAAGTCTTTACGGGTTTAGCATTTTCCCTATGTGCATATAGATGATTTATGTGTTTGCAATTTTTATTTTGATTTATATGTCTAGTATCTGAGAAGCGCACACATCGCCTCAATTTTTTTTGACTTTTATGAAATTCTAGACTAATGAGCAAGTAAAGCACCGATACCCCAAATGTAAACACTTGGCCTCTGTTAATATGTCTGCCTGCAAAATGGTAACAGATGATCAAAGACTGGGGCCAAATGTAAACACAAGATTTTTTAAGAGTTGCCAAAATGTGGTTCTACTGTAAAACACATTCATCTCAGGCACATTACATTGTGGCTTTTCTTCACCTTCTCCAAGCCTATTATCAGCTACTGAGGGAGGTGTGTTCCCACCTTCAAGGCTATATGTCCAGTTCATGATGGACACTGAGAAATCATTTGAGGACAAGTATAAGCTTATTTTGTGAACAAAAGAAATACACTTCACAGTCAGGAGGTTTTCTGCCCATCTGAGCTGATTTTCTGTAAACTGGAGGATTGAAAATAGTGTTGGTGGTCTATTATAATTTGGGTTACTTTTTAAGTAAGATTTCCACCATTTAAAAGTTCAGCTATATTCCAGAGGTTTTCAGACTGTAGGAGGTGAAGAGGAGAGATGGAGGAAAACATACTGTGTGTGATCTTTAAATGGGAATGGAAGTTAACTATTGTAGTTTGGCCCACTTATCAACATGATCAGTTGCAGTGACAGTGACTTACAGGCAATGTGACAGATAAAGTAGGCATCTACATTTTTTTAGATTCTCGTAGACTTTGGAGTTTAGAGGATATCAATATCTCTGATGTATACATTTCAAGTAAACATCCATAAATCCACTTTGAAATCATATATTTCAGAACTTGCCTCAGAATCATTAAATTTAAAGTTTTCTTCAGTATCACAGTAATTTCGTGAATCGCTCAGTATCTGCAGTGGTACAAAATGAACAGAAACTGCTGATAGCAAATTCAGCTTACTTAATTTTCTGAAATAAATAAAATATAAGTTAAAGTTGTAATCAATGTGATTTACTAATCAATGGGAACATTATGCTTCCTGCTACTTGAAAAGTTTATGATCTCTTCATTTAAGTGAACACTTTGGGTGGGTCCAAGGGTCTGACTCAATCATGGAGGAAGAAACAGATCAATTAAGTCAATATTAGTTGCTTAACATACCTGTACAGTTTTCATAAATCTCAGGAAACACAGGGACATACGCCAACAGTATCAAAGTGGTGGTTTAACAAACCATTCTTTCTTTTCCTCTTCTCTATTTAGCTGGTGTGCTGCTTGGCAGAGTTGAACATGCTCAAAGGGCCTACAGCTGGAAACGGGTGGGAGTTGACCACCATGCAAGTGGATTAGTGGAAGACTGTCCACTTCATCCAGTCTGATGTGACGCCTTGATGATATTGATATTGACAATCACAGTGGTGCAAATCTCTTCTTAAATCTGGTATTAATTTGTTCATGCCTCAGTAATTTACCCATATTATTGTTGTATTCAAATCATAATTTCTATATAAAGATATCCTCACTTCAGTGTTTCCACCTTGTCATAAATCATTCACTGTCCCTCTACATTAATAATTTCCACCTTAACTTTAACCTTAATCTCAACCCACTTATTAAGGGACAAATAACTGGGGCTCTCATCATTGATAATCAGACTGTCTGTGTAAAATATAACAATGTAAATGTTCAGGATGAACACATGCCTCTTGCTCTGTCATCTCTTAAGTAAAGAGTTAATTTTGTTGTTACTGTAAACTGGTGCTGTCACGTTTTCATTGTTAATCTGAGAGCAATAGTGAACAAAATATGATTTTGGCATCATTATTGATTAATGCATATGCCACTTGCACATTTGTTTACAGGTGTAAATATTCACCAAAGTTGTTTGTGTGGTTGTGTGAAGTACAACTGTGGCTTCAGTGAGAGTTTGTGCTGATTACACAGATACACACACCTGTCTTTACACTTTTCTTATTTGCCTTAATTTGCATATTAAACGGGTGACTATACACATGATTAACTTTACTAACAGCAACCTTTCAGCAAACCTGAGAGGTCACCAAGAGAGGCAATGACAGGTGAGACTGAGGTGGAATGGATGAGGAAGGTCAATGAATTATCAGCAGAACTAACTTAGTTGACACTTTGAACCTCTGGCAACGTTATCTCGGTAAACAAAAGAAACTGGGTATTGAAATAGTCACTTTCAGAAATCAATATTCTCATTGATTGGTCAGAGAAATCATTCATCACAGCAAGTCAATGTATGTGACTATCTTTAAACCGCTAACAGTGGAAATCTTTAGAGTAAAAGCATCTACTGTTAGTATCGTGGGTTCATTTAATTGAAGTATTCACCTTGGTTTCTACAGTGAAAGACCGTCAGCCTTTTTCTTTACCTTTTTTGGTGCTACTCCATGTTATTTTGAAAGATGGAACAGATTGAATCTAGATAAAGCAAGGCGTATATTTTACAACTCACTATTCACTAATTCTCACCCTCTGTGTTCATCTTCCATCCATTGTAGAGTGTGAAACAGGGACACCCTCCTGCTGACAGGCGTATCAGCATGCTAAGCAGATTAATCTAGATATTTAAATTCTGTCTGTTGGAGAGGATCCCTTTATCTGCTCCACTCTTGTCAGTGGGGCTGTTTTTAATTTTATTGGTTGAAATGGATGTTATTACTGGGGCTGTAGTATCATGCACATGCAGATCTGTGAAGATCAAGAATCAGAGAGAGAGTAAGCAAGAAAATGAGGCGAAGAGAGGATTTACAGAAAGATACTGAGAAAGGCTAATCAGCAAAGACATGAGATCTACAGATAGGAACATATTATGTCTTCCTCACCTGGAGTTGCTGTTGGTTTCATCTTGCCTCAGTAGATCAGACTGAGTCTTCCTCGATCTCTGTGTTCTGCACCTTGTTCTGATGCCATTTACTGCAAATTGGGGGAGTTTGAAACAAACAAGGATTTTGTGTAGGTGCCATTACCATGGAGATTATTGATGGCTCCACTTGCTTCCCTGCTGTTGGGGTCCACCTGTATCCCATAATGTCAGTGTTTCTGCCTTCACACTGTGCGTCTATGTGTGTGTGTTTTCAGGACTTTACAGGCTCCACAGCCTTTCTCGGTCCACAGCCACAGGTTTTGTGGTCTTCCAGGGAAACAAGAGACACACCTCAAATGGTATAAATCTTTGTCTAAACTCAGCATGGAAATTAAATGTAGTCTCAAATCTAATCTTAACATTACCTCACACTTTATGATCCATCTCAAATGGAGCAAATATCGGATTTAAAATCAGTTCTGTACATCAGTATACCATATACCATGTAGTAAAAAGTAAAATATACATATAATATAGAGATGTCAAGGACACAAAGCTTTTGCCACATAAAAATAATCTTGCAGAACCAATTTTAATCGCTTTAGAACAGAGATTTGTCAAATTTGTTTTTATCATTTTGCCTATTATTGACCAATATGGTTTTGTAGATATATTATGAGTCATAACACTGTGTTCTTGTAGGAAGTGATGTCAGTAAGCTGAAGTTTCAAGGGAAAACCTTTACGTCATTGGGATCTGTAGGGAAGAGGCAGTCCAGAAGGAGGGTTAAAAAATAAACGAACAAATGTGCTGTGTGTTTCTTCATGATGATGAATTGTGTAGTCTATATACTGAAGTTATCATCACACTGACTTGTTAGATCCCAACCTTAACATCTGTGAAGTTCACTTGGAAAAAAAGAAAAAAAGAAAATGATTTAATGCAGACGACAGTTACTGTCTGTGTTCATTTGATCTGAAGTTGTGTTAGTGACCATTTTAGACCTCCAAATGTACTTTATTTCTCAGCTCCCTCCTCTTCCTTTCCCCCTTTCTTCATCTTTTGCATCAAGCCATCATCAGGAGAGAAATGTGCCATGGAACTGTACTCGTTTGTTCAGGACTGGTTCATCATCACACACACTGTATATGTGTGTCGCTAGTTCAGGATCTCTCACAGGCAGGATTCACTGTAACAGGATGGTGTGTGTTACAACTAACCTCCTCACTACATTATGTGCTTGCTGTGGCCCAAATATGAGACTCCTTCATGTTCGACACGAACATCATTGAAAACATAAATTATATGACATCTTTCCTTAAACTGACACAGACAGAAAATACTGACTTAAAACATCAAATTACAACTACAACAGGTGTCTTGTATTTGGGACACGTTTATTTGTACTCTATGTTTGTCATCCAGTCTGAGCTGTGGTAGATTCTGAGCAGTGTTTTGGTATTATTATATATTTATGTGTATAAAACCTTTATTATTTTACAAGAACTGCAGCTGATCGTGTCTCATGTTGCTGTGGAGGTGCCTGAAAAATACTTGAAATGGTCATTACTGGAGTTAAAGCAGGTTGTTTCTTTAATCTACCAAACCATCCAATCAATCAATCAGTCAATGAGTCAATCAATCTCATAACTATTCTCTTCATTACAGAAGCTAAACCAGCTCTCTATCTCTGCTTAACCTGTCAGTCTGTCTGCTCGTTTGTTTGTCTGTCTGGCAACTCATGAAATATTGAAGATGCAGTTTTATCTGTGTTTCTGTCTTTCTCTCTGTGTAAACATAGTCATCACTGGTGAGTAAACACAACAAGTAATAAGGTAGTGCAAAATATTGTTGTATTTAAATCAATTTGATGCCTCCCTACAGTCCTGCCTTCACCTCCCGTTTATAATTGAGGAACCTTTTCATCGTTATTTGGTTGTTTGTGTCATTTTGTTTCGTATCATTTTGTACAAAAAAGTTGTCTGCATTGTCATTTCCATTCACTTTATTTAGTGTTTTTTTTGTTTGTTTTGTTATTAAGCTCATCTGTGCAGTTATTCTGAGCTCATGTCAGTAAAAAAACATTCTGTTCTGTGGTTGAAATGTAGTGTCTCTCACCTGTGTAACTACTTCCCATGAAGCCATCATCTAAATAAGCTCACAGATCCATTATCAGTAAACTAGATTATGATATTATGATGCACAATCTATAACTATGTCCATGTCATGTATCTTATAATGTCAGTGTCTCGACAATCAGGTTGAGAAAATTGTTGATTTCCATTTGACTGTGTTTTTACACAGTATGTGCGGTGTGTGAGTGAGTGTTCCCATACAAAGACATATTCACATCATCTCTGTGAAGAAGATTTTCACAGTATCTAGGATTTTAATTGTATTTGTGTGTAGTCTTCACTGTGTGACAGGTCACTGCATGATTTCACTTTTGCCCTCACCTCTGTTATTAGCCTGGAACACATTAACTTTATTGTCCCACTTTGAGCTTACAGCAATTTTTTCTTGCGGCTTTTATTACTGCAAATACCTACATGAAATGTCCTTAAAACAGCAGTTTATCTGTTTCATTGTTGGTGATGTTTTGTCTTTTAGTTAGCCATTGCGTTCAGCTTTTAGGACATTATTTTTAATGGGTTGATTTACAGCACAGATTACAGTTGGAAAACCAGTTAGCAAATTAATATATCATACATAAGGTATTGGAAACACAAGATGTACCTCATTTCTGTATATTATATATTTCTAATACAGTACATAAATATATCTTGTCAGGAGTTTGTATAGTTAAAATCTGCATCATAAAATGTCATGTCATGCTTTAAAAGCATTTTTGCATAGCCAAAGTGGGACCAAAGACAATTTGTTAATGATATTTTAACACACAGCCTGGTAGTTTCACATGCCTGTAACACACACACACACATGGCCACTGCAGCATGTAAATCACAACTACATACCTAATATGACCGGATGCGACACTGAGGGGCTGGAGTAATATAGCTGACTAAGAGGCTTTAGGAAAGGAACGTTGATCAGTGTACAGCTTAAACTGTGGTGAGGTTTTCTAGATCATACCTATCTAAGGTCCAAGACTTTTTTTCTTTTTCTATAAAATTTATAGGTATAAGTCATAGCATGGTTGTTACTGCTCACAGTACCCCATGTTATTGATCTTACGTTTCTCTCTCTCACTCCACCCCTCCTTCTTGTTGTTGAGCAGTATTGATCTGGGATCTCATATTACTGTAGACACACAGGACCGAAAACTAGACATTTACAGGAACACGCCCCTCCCCCTCCTAGTCCATAAAGACCCATGTTCTGCTAGCAGACCATTTTTACTGCTGAACTCTATGGCCAGAGCACTATATCTGTCTTACATCTAAGGCTTATGGTTTTGGGTCTGTGGGTCAGCATTTTGCACAGCCCTCTCATCATGTTCAGCACCTCTTGTCCTCATTCACACATCTTGGGGGAATCTTACTTAATCCTTACTATCTTTCTTTCTCTGTGTATTTGTCCTCTTCTGTGCAGAAGAAACTGTGCTGACATCACACCCTCGACCCCCTGCAGCGCAAGCACTTATGGAAGTGTGTGTGAGAATCAGGCTCTTTACAAGTGGGTCTTGAAGTACTTACACACACACACACACACACACATCGCACACACACACATACAAACATATCCAGGAAACCCATTATGCTGATCTTTAACCAAGCATTTGAGATCTGGCCAACACTACACTACAAATATTTAAGATGACACTGATCTAGTTGAAGGTAAGGTAATGTTCTTAAATCTATTTGAATATTTATTTAGAATTTATTTTTTAGCACATTATCACTCTTTTCAACCTTATTTTAATGACTCAATATGGTACTACACAATATGCTGCTGTCCTTTTCACTGGGGAGTGCTGATTGCTCCAAGGCCGCCGCCTGATCTTGTAGGGACTACTGACACTGCTGGCGTGTCAGGAAATGGAAACAAGCTTTTGGGTGAAGTAAAGTTTTGAGAATGGAGATTAAATTTGCTTTTGTTCGTCGCCATGGGGAATACAAGGTTGTGCAAACAAAACCACACTTTTTTGCCCTGGTTAGGGTTCACTGGGAACAAGGGAGGAGCAATTATTTTCACTTGATAGTTGGACTACAGTGAGGAAGTTGTCACATCAGATCACAGTGCTTGTGTTATGCACAAAACAACATTCACATAAGCTTTATGAGACTTGTAGCATTCTCTCTTTCCCATCAGCTTTTCTGCTATTTGAGCTTGTATTTTCGGCATGCAGAGAGAGATCAGCCTCTGATACACCCCAGAGTCTAAGCTGACCATAACTGTGAGCACATGGTTCCTGGACTCAAGGAACATCACATCTCTGTGGACACATGGTCACTTGAAAACAAGTTGATTTTTCACACAACTGTTGGTGACCAGTGGTAATTTAGTGGACCCAAAAGCAGAACACAGGCTCAGGAGGGTTGAACTACCCATTAGTGAACAACAGCAATTCACTATTCACGAGGAGAAATCAAAACTAGAGAACATGAACACTACAGAGCCTTGGCATAGTAATCGTGTAAGTAGACTGAACAAACTGGTGACTAGGAAGACCAGGGTTTAAATACTGCAGAGCAGAGGAGATGATGTGAGAACCAGGTGTGCTGACTGCCTCAGGAGGAGGAGTTGATTGGAACAGGGAAGATCACCACGCCCAGACACACACACACACACACACACATAGGAGAGAAAGTCACAGACACAGACAACAAAATGAAACACAAGGAAAAGAGCCTTGGCAGGACCATGCTAACAACACCTAATGTACCCAACGACCTTTGTAAACAGTCTAACCACAATGTCCATTTACTTTAGAGCTACAACAGTATCACATGATCATCATCAGGCTTGCCCCAGTTGTGCCAGAATTGTAGATGTTTAAAGTTCCTTTCTTTATGAGCACTTTCTCATCCACACTGGCTTAAAACTGCAAATCCAGGGGGGATTTGGTGGGCGAAACATCCATCTGGAGAGAAGTGAAGACAAACCGGGTAAAAGGCTGTAGTGTGAAGAGGCGCTGAGTGGCAGCACCGCTGCACACAGCTGGTCAGATGTAATGTGAGCAGTCGTGCTGACAGAGTTGGAGGTTGCTTTTATGATTTCTTCATGGTGCCTTCCTCCAGAGATCACAAATCACCTGAGTCTACCTCACCTCTTATTGTGCGTTATTTCCAGGCCTTTATTTTCCCCTGCTGTTCATGCATGCTGCTTTTTTTGAAAACATGTTTTTGTTTTGAAATATTTTACAGACTCTCCTTTTGCAACTTTTTAGCTATATTGCCTATTTTGTTCGTTACTATGAGCAATTTCATGTTGGAAATACATTAACATGTTAAACAATCTTACAAATATATGGTAATGAAGTTATGAAAGCTTGATAATAACTATAGCTTGTGTATAACCCTGGATATTGACTCCCTACGACAGCAGCTCATGTATCTCAGAGAGGCGGACAGAGAGGAGTGATGTCATCTCGGATGTCAGACAAGCATCAGAGCCCCACCAAATCAGAGGAATTGAGTTCAGGAATGGCAGCCAAGCAGAGCTTTGAGAACATATGGCCTCACCTCGCACTCTCTCTGTTTCCCTGACATAACACACACACTGCCAAAGCAAAGGTGTGTGTGTGTGTTTGGCACCGTCCCTACTGCTCTGGAGCCTGGTTTTGTATGATAATGATCCTGAACAAAAACCATGAAGGTTTGACCTACTGTATAAACTTTTTCAATTTGAAATTTTGGAACAGCTTCATCCTGTGTCTTTTTAAGAGTCTGCTGATTTTATCCAAAATATTAAGTTGAGATGTAGTGAGGGTTAAAAGCACAGCCACAAACAAATCCATAAAAAGTTTTACAAGAATGAACTGTTCAGTGTTTTGTGCTTTCAATGCCTGTGACAATGAAGCCTTGTGTGTGTGTCTCTTTTCATTTCTTCTCCCTCCCATGACAGGTGTGCTAAGTTCAGTTTGAAAGACAGTTTCTAGCAGTGAATATCTTCTTCAAAGGGCAGCAGGTTCAGACAATAGTGAGCCTGTTCGTTATTTTCATAAGAGCAGGTATACTGGTTTTATAGGCAACAGAACAGCAGACTGAGTTTGACAGTTAAGAGGCAATGTTAAAGGAAAGTAAGCAGTGACACCGAGGAGATAAAAGATACAGAGTCAGACGAACCAACTGATTTAATCCCCATGCAAATTCATCCACAGTCCATCAGCAGTTCATCACTCAACCCTCAGTAACATCTTATCGGCTTTTGGCCTTGTCTTAACAAATGTTGCAAACCCATGTGTGTTTTACCTTTGGAGCTCATCAGCACGCTTGCAGATCCAAATGCTGCTTCTCCCCACACCTACACCCCTGCTCAGAATTGAGTTTGGTGATTTACTGACCCCAATATCACAGGAAAGCTCTATATAAGTCTGTTGCGGAAGCCAGTTCGACTCATCTCAGACAAAGCTCCTTTACCAGGCTTACACTTCAGTTTGCTCCATTTCATCAGCTTGCTAAAGCAGTTTGGCTTAATGCATGGCGAGCACAGCACATATGGCAGAGTTTGCTCGAACATGGGACTGGTCACTTGTGCGAAATGGTAAACGAGGAAGAGATTTGTGGTGCTGGATCAAATGATTCCAGCATTTTCCAGCCGTGAGACACACATTTCACTCAGCAGGCAGAAGATGAGTAACCTTGAGCCATCAAGCGCATGTTCTACCACCCACAGATATGTTGCCTCATCTCTAATTTATGACCCAATCCATCGTCTCACCAACAATAGATTAATGGTGATGGTGGTTGCTGGCTTGAAACAGTAGCGTATCCGAACTCACCGCCCAACAATCAGACTATCGAGCGCCACACCTGTTGCAGGAACCTGCCTGCTCAGCAGAAACACAAATAGTTTTATTTATGAACAGCAACTGCACAACTAATGAAAATTACAGACTTATTTCAGCTAAACGTACTGCAATTACTGTTACCCTGTTTCTCTCTAGACACATTAATTCTGTCTCTCAGCATCTATAATTACTGGATAGGCATTGAAAACATCATGTAAATGTTTCTAATTTTAGTTTGATTTTTGCCAGTCATTGTCATCAAGGTCTGTTACATCGGCCTCACTGCAAAGCTTTTTAAAACAGAATCAAAAAGCTCATGGACCTCATGTAGGTCTGTATTAGTGATGATCTGTCAATGTTACTGTTACTGGCCCTATGTTCTTTTGTTGCTGTTTCAGTGATTTTGTCTGTTCTTAATAATTGATTACACACTTAAAGAAATTAAGGCTTTTGCAGGAGTTGTAAATTTGTCTGTACGATCCTAAGCTCCCTCTTAGTGGAAGAGTAGCCAAGGAGGCATCAGTCAGTTCTAAGATTCAGAGAGAGCCACCAGAGCGAGGTAAGGACAAGGGCAGCTCTCTCACACAGTTAGAAAACAATAACAACAATTTCATTAATGCCTGCTCAGCTCATTTCATGCAATGTTCTTCACTGAGGGATATTACCAGGAAAATCTAATTATCATCTCAAGGAGGTCAAAATTATGGAAGGCACAAAGCAGTCAGTGATGTTGTTGATGTTTGTGTTTTCAGAGCCCAGTTTGGTCAGAGTCGAAGTTTTAACTCACTGAGCCATAAAAACCTCATCATGAACATGGAACCTCTGGTACCTGCACTGCCCTCCACCAACGAATATGAAGAGACAGCCACAGACAATGGTAGGATACTATTCACTCCACACACACACACACACACAAAGAGACACACACCCATGCCCTCCTGCCACAGACCTCTGGAAAGTCATTTGGGGTCTCCCTTGTATAAGAAGATGCACATGCACAACTCTCAGATGGAGAGCTTTAATTAAGCAGCTGATGCTCCCGTCCCTGCATCAGTCTTGTCTCCCTGGAGACACCAATCACAGCATGCTAAAAATACCTCCCATGATCCTCCCTAAGGATACCACCATGCCTGTGTGTGTCTGACTTTGTGTGTGTTTTATAGAGGAAGATACAGTGCGTGACATCATGGAATCAGAGACACAGACCCAGCTTGTGTTATCATTAAGGAAAACTCACTAGAAGTTATTTGGCCTCCATGGGTCTGTCTTTGTTTACACTTTGTGTGCCAGCACATGCAAGATTTTGTTTGTTCATTTTCCTGTTTGTGGGTGTTGGTGAACATCCAGAAGTTTGATCATGAAAGTGAAAGTCAAGAATATCGACTGCAGTTTAACAGTTGACACTTAATTGAACTTTGATTTTTGTGTAGGCAGTAATATAAACTCATTTTCAGGACATGGTTTGGGATATTACAGTGAGTTGACTTAGAACTTAGCTATACAGAGCATTATACAGTCACATTTCTTCATATTAGTCATATAAGATAAAGCAATAATGCTTGATTTCATATATATGGCAACCTTATCTTCCATTTACGTTGAATTTTATGTTCACCTGTAGATAAAACTCTACATTTTTCCATGTTCAGCAAATCTACTGCTCACAAAAGACTAAATGACTTGCCCCAGCAATTGATCAGAATTAATTAACTGGAAGTGTACCAAATAAACACTATGTCTATTTTCCTCATAATTACTACCATACTATATAGTTCTTTCCTAAGACATTTCTTGGAACTTGCAGAATAAAGCATTACCAGCAGACATAGGATTGTGTGACCATGTGATGAAGTGTATAACGGGGGTGGTTGCTACAGAATATTTCAGTTAAGTTATCCATCAGCTGGCCTGTTGACACACTTATGAGGTGACGTGGCAACACTGCCTTGGAAAAAACCCAATGAAGCAAAACAGAAGAGTTGGTATTTTAAGGCTTTTTCCCCAGGACAACACCTTCCCAGAGTAGATTTATGTTGTCCATAAAAGGTGAGCACTCACCACTGCGACCTATTATCTGATTGAAGCATATATCTTATTGCTGAGGAGAAGAATGAGGTGGAGAGGAACAGGGGATAAGGTAACACGAGACAGTTCGAGAGCCGGGACGGAGAGAGGAGAAGGAAAAGAGATGGAGAGAAAATGAGAGAGGAGAAAATGGACTGCAGGGCTGAGAGAGTGAACAAAGGTTAGGGAAGGATGTACACCACCAGCTCATTTGGATGTAAGGATGTGCAAGAGGAAGGAGTATGTGTGTGTGGCAAAGAAATGAGGGTGAATTTATTTAAGGTCATATCACAGAGATGCAAACCTAAATAAAGAAACTGGATATAAGAGAGGTGGAAGAAAAGGCAATAAAAGTTATGTAAATGTGTGTGTGTGTGTGTGTGTGTCTGATGCCAATTGGTTTAGTTTGAGGTAAATGAGGTGTTATTCATCCAAAAAATAAGATAAATTGATATCAACAAATAACCACTGTGATGATGTTAATGATTTTGCTTTCAATTATGTAAAAAGCAAAAGAATAAAAAGAAAAGAAACAATTGGAAATATGTAAATACTACAGTGTTAATGACAACTCTACATAAAATCTTTTAGTTGACTAAGACAGATAATACATTTTATTTGTGTGGATGAACTGCAAATAAAACACAAAATCTCAAACCTGAATTAGCAGGTGGAGTCTTGTAAGGAAGAGAGAGAGATGTTTTAATACATTGGATGTACAATAAGGTCACATTACATTTTTGTCCTACAAATATTTGCTCTGTCTGTCATTCACTTCTTATGAAGTCCATGTGATGGACAAAGTCAAGTGGAAATTTCCTGTTTCGGTCAATGGAGACTGTCTTTATTCTTGTGTGTTTTCTTGTTGTTTTTAGTATATTATCACACTACCAGACAATAAACTGCTGCATCACTCTCATACACAGATGTATTTATTACCTGCATTAGTGTCACCACGTCCTTTTTCGTGGCAGTGGGGAAATTCTTTTGAGCCTCAAGGCCCAAGCTACTCAGGTGTAGACCACTGATGTTGTTTTGTCAGGAAGACAAACCAACCACACAGGGAGCTGGCAGAGAGGGGAGGGGTGTCACAGAGCACTGTCCTTTGCCTCTTTGACTGATGTGCAAGTGTCTTTATAGGGCAGTGTTATCTTTACATCAATGTTGACCCGATAACATGCAGGTGGCAGTGCTGTGTTGTATCTTTTCTTCTCTCCAATCCATTCATTCCCTCCACACACCACAGGACTTGTCTTGCCTTTTTGTCTTTCGCCAACATGGAGCCTTTCTTCTCCCACTACCTATCCTATTCCCCTCTCTTTCGCTCCATCTCTTGCACCCCTCCCTCATTCCTCACCTTCCTCACTTCTCACACATCTACCCCGGTTGTGACCTTTAGACCTTGACACATGCACAGTATAATCATGCTGTTGTGCCATCACTCTCTTCAAACTGTTGATGGACTTCTTCTCTCTGTCACGCCTCTTCTAACAGAATTTACGGTTATCCCCTCGCTTTCCCTGCCTTCTCTCTCTCACTCTCTCTATCTTTTTCTCATGTGGCCCCATCCCATTTAGAGGAAAATCAATTTTGCCTTGGCTCAGGGTCAAAGAGCTGCAGCAGCAACCATATCGTCTGTCTCAGTTTGTTAGTTTGGGAGGGGCAGGAGGTAGTCATCAAATCAAGATCTTCATGCACCACTGACAGGATACAAGCTGAGTAATGATACGAGATTCAATTTGAAAATGTCTTGTTTCCTACTTCCATCTCCTGCCACTCTGCATTGATACTCAGTAAAACAGAAAATGTTTTTGTTGTTTATTATTTAAAAAAATAGCTGCACCATGCAGATTTTGAGAGAAAAGCTGGTAATGGAAAAGTTGTAGATCTTACTTTTTCTCATTGTTCACTTGTGGCTTATTCACATTTTGCAATCAAACAAATAATCAAACAATCAAAGCTCAACCCAGAATTAATTCATAGATCTGTGATAACAATGCAGATGACTATATCAGCCATAGTGGACCAAGTTTGGGGTTATTTAAAAATAGAGAAGAATGAAGAATACAAAAGAGCTTGAGAGAGGAAGTTATTTACATCTTGGCACAATCTGTCAGTGCATGAAGTGGATTTGGTTTTCAGTAATTTTCAACCTTTGAAACCAATCTGAGAGAAAATCTACACACCAATCATCCAGGAAGTGCCATTTGATTTGAACTTCTCACCCAAGCCTCTTGTCTCATACACAAATGATTCTATGGACTTTGCATATACAATGAGCAATTTTAATACCTCAAGAAAGATTGTTAAAAATCATTGTTATCCTATTTGAATGATTCCAGACTCATGCCACCTATAAGCATAGCCTCTTTGTAGCTGTAGGTGGTTCTACATGTTGATGTGGTTGGGCAACACATCACACAAACTAGTTTTGAGCATATCAAAATTTTTAAACAGTCAAACTGTTTTAAGAAAGTTGTTGCAAGGACTTTGGGATAAAGTTCTTGAGGTGGTCTAGGATCACCATCTATATTCAGAACACTAATCTCAATATTAGAGGGGAAACATAGCTGAATTCTGTTGGGTGTTGACCTGTTCTGTTTGTAGTACAGCCTGTGCCTGTCTTATCACCAAAATCCACACACAGAGATACACACGTGCACACACAGAGGTAATTTTTTTACAGTTGACACTCATGGATGTATAATAGGGATTAGACTTCATATTCATGTCTCACTGAGATTTACCCATACCCTACCATCACTTAACACAACATGATGAACTCAGCGCCAGTGATGCAACAGTCCATTTTTATCACAAACCAGTGCAGTCTAGTTCACTTTAATGCTAGATTTTGGTCCTTTCACAGCCCAATACTTACCCGGTCTGTGATCACGTATTAGCCTGGAGGGGTGTGTATTTGAGTGGTCAGTGTTGGAGCGCAACAGATTTACTGTAGAGTGAAACAGGAATAAATAGTGTCTATAGGGAGGAAAGACAGATAAAGAAAGAGTCGCAGAGAGGAAAGAAAGTGAACCCCTATCCTCATCCTGGGTCAAGCCTGCCTCTGTAATCGAGTTAGATTAGCTGCCCTCCGCAGCCAGGACCACCTGGTTATATATAGAAGCAGCAGCTTTGGGCCTGATCTCCTCTAATGCCCTCCACTTTGTTACCATCGCTGGGATATCTGGGCAGTAGGGGCCTACCCATGTCTGTTCATCAGAGAGAGAGAATGTGTCTGAGTGCATCTCACCATCGCCATCAGTGTGTATGTATAGGCATGTGTGTTTGTGCACGTGTGTGTGTGTGTGTGTGTAGTCTACACCCGCCCCAGCCTCAGAGCTCAGCCAGCAGCCCGGTCAGTCAGGGTGGGGGTCTTGGTTGCAGACAGCTGGTCCCAGGCTTGTTATCAGACTGAGGATGGAACTTCTTGAGCACAGAACAAAGAAGCGATGTCGGAGGTGGACTCATGGAGCAGTCTGAGTTGGGAGTTAGCAATGGTGCTCAACGTGAGGCGACACCCGTGATCTGTGGGATCCAGGGTAGGGTAGGGGACTCGGCTGTGTGACCCCAGACTGGAGGGTGAGGAGATGGAGGAGGGACAGGCTGGCCTCTTGAAGTATTCCCACCTAGGGGAGGCTAGAGGAGCGATTCATCGATAGTAGTTGCAGAGGCCTTGAGGTGCCAGGGTAGATAACAACTCGGGCGCAGCCTGCATCTGCGAGAGTGCAGCCAATCACACGGCATCTAGGATAAGTTTATGTGCGACTGGTTGGGCACGGGGACGCCACCGGGCCAGCACTGACATCAGAGAAATACCCTGGAGCAGGAGTAAGATGAAGTGAAAGGGCAGAACATATATATGAAGTAACATGTGGTTGGTACTGTATCTTCTTTTGCAGTTTGCTAAAGTGGCATTTAGTAAAGGGATTTAGCTGTCAGCCCCCAGTACATATTACATAAAGATTTGAGTACAGTGTGATGCAGTTTTAAAACATGGCTTCTACAGTCAAACAAAGAGGGTGAATGGCTAGTAAATGTGTGAGCTTACTTTGGCCCAGCAGTTAGCTGCTAGGTCTGTTGTGGCAAATCCGCCTGGTACAAACTGTGTGTAATCTATCAAACATCCTGAGAGTTCAAGAGACCCTCTCCAGTGTGTGTGTGTGTGTAACCATCTGACTGAGCCAGAGACCAAATACTACAAAATATATTATCTGTGTTGAAGTATACATTATACTTGCTCTTATACTCTTAATAACCATATACCTTACATTATAATGCAATGATTCTGGATCCCATATTTTAGTTGTAGATTTGAGTGGAAGATGAAAGCCACATCTCTTGAATAAAGCAGCTTAAATGTTGGATTACTTTGCACAGTCGTACAGATAAATATACATCAAGTGTCTGTGTTGATGATGAGGTTGCATGGACAAAGATGAATAGGTCTGTCAGCACTTTGCATAATGGGGGAAAATCCTGTTCTGTGTATGAGTGTGTGTATGTGTATGGTGGCTACACAGGAATCTAACACTCAGGTGTGAATCACCTCTATGAGGCTTGTATCTGAGCTAACGGGACAGAAAGTAGACCAGATTATAATGGGGAAAAAGTAGAGTAACTGGAATTGTATGTTCTGTGTCTAGTTTATATTATGATGATATTCAAATCAAGACAGCTCTGTGGTTAAAAGGCCAAAATTATATTAAGTTTAGCAAATTAAAGCCAATTGAGAATACGTGACTTATCTTAATCAAGTGGATCTGCTAGTATCATCAATACTCATGCATCATATGTGTCATTTTAGTAAACTTTATAATCACCTCCTTTTTTCTTCATTGTATTACAGCTAATTTTGAGGTGGACCTGAGATCCATGCACACATCTCCCTTGTTTTGTATTTTCTGTATTTTATTACATTTCAGTTTTACTGCAGGTTGTGCAACTGTGCACCGAGAGAAGATGTGGATTACATAAATTCAGGCAATTACAGGCCTGATGCAAATATTTTACCAAAGGTTGTTGAATTTTATGTCTGTTTTCACTACCGACTTCCAGCTTCTCACCTCTATGCCATTTTTTCCTCTTATTTTCCTCTGTTCTGTTTCCTACTCTCAAGTTTAATACTGCCCTTTTCTTTCTCTGAGTTCATTCACTTGTTGGCTTTTGCTGACTCTGTTTCCATGGTAGCTGCCCGCCACCCGGCCCTGTGGTTTTCCACCACTCTGTTCTTTGTCCTTCTTTAATTTCTCTCAACTTGTATTTGAACTAGTTGGCATTGTACTGATTAGTCATTAGGACTTGAGTTTTCTGTAAGGTTTTATGTTTCCTTTTAACGATGAACAAAAGACATCTTGAGGGCGCCGCCTTTTAATAGTACATTGTTTGACATTTAAACCTTTCTCAGACATGTATAAGAGGCTACATTCTTGAAAATGTTCAATGTCAACATTTGCTGTTAACGGTCGTCAGTAACTGTGGTTGTTGTCTACCATTTTATTAGAAAGAGAACAGCTCTTTTAGTTCATGCATGTCAAGGCAATAGTAATAGATTTTTTATTATGCAATGGAGCATACTATACATTGAATATTAAGGATTTCTACGTCCAGCAATGTGTGTAAGATGTGTGTATGTGTGTGTGTGTGTGTGTGTGTGTGTGTGTGTGTATGATCACGAGATAGAGTCTGGATTAGAGTGGTGTTGACAAGCTGAGTCATTACGTGACTGGACATTTACCCCCCAGCTCCTACTTAATCCATAGCAGGAAGACAGCTGCGCTTATTTTTAACATTCACAAGTACATACACACACACACGCAGACGTACATATTCAGATTCATCGAGTGCACTGAGGCATCAGTGATGTCTGTGAAACTCATCATTAAGTCAACACTTGTATAGTGCATCCACACACACATAGTCTGTGTTCACAGCTCTGTTGTCAGGCCACGTCACATCAGCAGGAGTGGCTGTTAGCACTGCAGCATTATCTTATCATAATTAAGTTATAAATTGAAATCAGCATGCATGAACACAGTGACAGTTCAAACTGTTAAATATAGTCAATTTGGGTGATAGCTGGTGCTCTATCTTTACGCAGAGGATCGCCATCATGTGGCTAATGGTTTCAACTGGCAGCATAAAACACAGCAACAACAGAGTGGCCCTTGTCCCAGTTCAACACCATCGATAGAAATGATGTTTCTTAAACCAAACTGCAACAGTAAAAAAAAACTAATGTAGCTAGATTACATTTTCTGTAAATGTAATGAGGACATTCTGCCAAGTTGCATCAAATATGTGACCTGTTCACATCAGAATAGTGCATTGGCCGCATCAACACACACACACAACACAAACCAAGAAACTACCTTTAGTCCGACATTCAAGGATTGTTGACAGTTGTGTAGTTCTGTCAACAGACTCTAGAATTGAATTTTCCTGTTACCTTCCTAGTAGAGTGAGTATCATTTCATTTACTAACTATAAATATGACATAATACAATATAAAAATCTATGTTTTAAAAAAGAGATTGTATGGAAGAGTACTAGTACAAGCTATTTGGTCTGACTCATGTGATGATGCGTTTCACAGTTTTGTTCTCTGTAAGGACTCGTGAAACTGCAGCAGTTAGGAAGTATTCCTCTAGTTAATAGAAGTTATCCTTCAACCCAGTATCATGTAAACATGCTCTCTGTCTTTCTTGTCTTGTTCCTACTAGGTGTTATTGTTGTGAAGGACCTGCTCCCTTGTCTCCCTCTCAAACTTTCAACCGCACCCACAGACATGGAGCAACAAGGCAATTGAAGGAGGAACTCTGCTTTGAGCAATGACCTGCAGCCTCCTGTTTCCATGGAAACCCCAAATTCATTTAATTCCAGACGCCCAAAGCTGAAGACTAAGTAGGGAAGACGACGAGGCCAGTGGCGCTACCAACATTTCTGAGCTTGCATACAGGTCAGATTTTTGTAACAATTTATTCAAAGCAGCTCTAGTCTATCGATAATTTTAGAGCAACACAGTGCTTTATAGCTTTCAGCTCGGCTTTGATGTTTCGCCTGGTGACTTTGATTGTTTAGGTTCACTCAACCACCTTATAGTGTCATTTCCGTTTCACAGCAGGCACTTTTTTTTCAGAGAAATAACTCTAGATTGAAGAACCCACTGCATGCCCTGCTCAGAACCAAGCAAAACAAAGTAAGCAACTGGCTATTGAAATATAGCAGAGCATTTAGCAGCTTAAGAGCCAAATATTTCCTTCAGGGGTTGGTGGATCAAAACAGCACCATGCTTTATGTTAGACTTGACATTCATCTGCGGACAGGAAACACTAAACCTCGTGCCAGACATAATCAGGATGTGTGAATAAGCCACTGTTTGCTAACAAGTTTGTCATATCAACCCCTTGAGGCTGATAATGTGTCAGTGATGTTTTAGCTTGTTTCTGCTGCTGCCAAGTTTTCATTGTGTGGATGGTTTTGAGCCGTATGCTTTTGATTTTCTGCTTGGATTTGTTGACATTTGTGCAAAAAGTGCAAAATATTTTTTAGAACTTCATCACACTTGTTCTGTGTGGTATGTCCCAGATGTCATTCGATAGAGTTTGCATTGCCTTGTAGCAACAGGTAATGTGTGATTGTCTCTTATGAGTTGAAACTTTGCTATTTGTAAAGAAAGCGAAATGTTCTTCTTCTTTAGGTCTTGTTCATTCCCTACTATAATGTATTTTCAAATTTATTTATGTATCTTTCTCTGTCCAGCCCTGTGCCAGCATGTTGCCCACCCCAGTGGATTTACTTGTCAGGAGGCGGCCGACTTGCTCTTTCCTCTCCAGTCCAGAGCTCAGCCAGGCTGCTGAGGGAGCTCCATTGACCCCATATCCAGGCTCAGTTGAGGCTGAGAGGAGCGGTAGACCGGGTTTGACGTAACGCACTCCGACTGGCTGCGAAGTCGATGGGTGGAGTTCCGACCAGCAGCTCGCGCCTGCTGTCGCCCAACGAGCGAAGCCAATGCATGTGTGCTGAGCGTGGCCCGCTTTGCTTTTTCCGTGGTAATGGGTGTCCTGCTTGTCACTGCTCACACTGCTGCTACTGTTGAGTCAGATACAGACGTGTCGCCCTCCATGAGAGATCCGCCAGACGCCAGAGTTTGAGCAGTTTCACTAAGGAGAATACTGCCCTCTCAAGCGCCTGGATCCTGTGTAAGATCAGCATGGCCATGGAGAACCTCTGGTCAGACTGAAGAGGAAAAGAAATAGAATGAAAGGAGAGTGAGAAGGCAACGAGGGGCCAAAATGTCCGCCTTAACATATAATCTAATCTTATATTCAGTCTTAACAACTGGTGTCTCTTGAACAAAAAAGTCTGCCAATGGGATGAAATGATTCTGTTTTGTTTAAGAACAAGTCAAATTTATATTATGAGCAGGTAATGCATCACTTATGAGGGCTCACAAAATTATAGCAGGATAATTTATTTTAAAAACCCTCTAGATGGAATAACACATCAATAGGTTCCCAGAATGAAGATGTCCCATTGTACAATATTATTTATGACTGATTCATACTGAACAAGGAGATTGTTTTAACCTCTTTGGCAGCATAATATACTACTACTACTATATTGAAGAAAAGGGAAATAGATGAGGAGAAATAACATTTTAGTTGTAAAACCCACTGTTTGTTAAGATATATTTTTGGTGCAGTAATGAACTGAAAGAAAGAGGACAAGAACTGTAAGTTTGAGGGAGGAAACTCATTGAAAGGGGAGAGGAATAATGAAAATAAATAATGAGGGAGGCCAAGAAAGAAAAAAATCACAAAAAGAAGAGAAGTTGTTGGTTTCATTTATAGAACTTTAATGGTCTGTTCACCCTTGATGCTGGACGAAGGATGCAGAGATCTCTTTAAATATCACAAACCGTTCTGATTGGTTCTCATCCTCCGAGCAGAGCACCCTGATTGGTCACAGAGCCTGTCACGTGACGGAGTGGGTGGGAACAGAAAGAGCGAGCCGAGAGAGATTGATTGATTTGTCAATGAACGCAACAATAGCTACAGTCAGAGGTTCATTATATATATTTAAAAACGAGAGAATATTGATAATTAATACTCTGAAGCTAGTTGTTGTTTTAATGTTGTACATTTTTATGTGATCCAGATCTTTCAGGAATTTTTTCAGTCAGGAGGATCTACTTTGAGCTTATTTGAAATTGTGAGTTTACAAAAGATTACAAAAAAAAGCAAATTTATTGAAGTTTGCGGGGGGTGATGGGTGTTGAGAAATTTAAACTATTTTAAGATCATCAATAATATTTGTTGGACTTATAGCACCCTGGGTTTTCCTACAGAGGCCATAGCACAAATCTTTACAGACCACAGATTACAGCAGTTTCAGATTATGTGATGTCATTTTGGAAACAGACGGTGGGTATGAGAGAAACATTAGTCCGTTTGTGATGATTAAAATGTGTGTTTTGAACTCTAAATGTTCGAATGTCTGAACTAAATGTTAGCTCATTGATTACGGCTACTAGTATCTTTCAACATGGTTTTAGAGAGTTTTAAATAAAAAATGTATGAAGGAATGTTGAGGGAAGAAAAGGTTACTTGGAAACCAAGAGAAAAAGTTGTTATACAGGAAAATTAACTGTGATTTTTGACAGGAGGTGGGGTTTTGTTGGGGCTGATGGTGCTAGTTTTGGGAGCTCTCATATGTCGGTGACCTAAGAGACAGGGAAGGTACTTTCAAAATGCCCAGAGGTATGGCGTGCATGTCCAACCATACCGCTGGTACATGACACAGGATGGGAGCCAAGTGATGTTTAATGGTTCAAAAATCTCTCACACAGGCCAGCTTCCTGGTGTAGAAGTTGTTTAGAGTACAGTTGCAGGTATTGAATCTCCAGACGTGATTAGCATTTAGCTACCAACCAAGTCTAGAAATGATTTAAGCCAACAAAGGCAGACTGAAGATAACATCGATTGCCATCCCAAAAGTTAGAGTATTTTCTCGTCGTCTGCATCAACAAGACAGTTATCAGGGAGTTATAGATGGAGATTATGTTTAAAAGGACATTGAGGAATGTGACTTTTAGTTGGTACAGTATGAAAGGTGTTCAAGAATATCTACTGATATGACTAAATTCAGAAAATGAACAATATCACAACTGAGAGGGAATAAAAACAGTGATTTAAAAATCTTATTTGGTCCAAAAAAAAGAGAATGGTGAATGATTGTAGGATGAGTCTACACACTAGGGTTCATTTTGTATTGAAATGTGCTTTCATTACACAGTATATCATTTTGTGTACCTTGATGTTGAGGTCACAGCATGACATGAAACTGTGATTAAAACAATGTAAGGACTGACTGATCTTTGACAAAGACTAAATCTGATCCCTGCAGCCTGGCTACTTTTAGAACTTGCAGCCATCACAGTGTGATTGTTCAGCATAGAGACAGTGCCTGTCGTTATAGTAGTATCGGAAAATGGAGAAGAGAACAGAGAGGTATAGAGATGAAAATGACTCCAGATCAAATGAAAAAAAAAAAAAGTTTGTTCAAAATGTAGTTTGACATGACAAACTTCTAGAAAGGGTATTAGCAGTTTGCGTTCAAAAAAACAAATATATAAAAAATACAAAAAAAACAAAAACAAAAAACAAAACAAACAAACAAACAAATGCATCTAATCGCTATACAACGATATAATGATTCATAATATTCATATATGCTGTCTCTAATACAGAATATCCAAACACTGTATGTATTTATACCCAAGTCTGAGTTAGACATAAATATTGCAGACTGTACAGCCTCATCTCACTCAACTACATTTGCATCCATGTCATTGTAATAAAAAATATTACACAAAAGTCTTTACTGCTGAGAGCTAGGTAACTGCATTTTGCCATCGTAGCTGAACTTCTGAAGCTTTCAAGAAGACAATTGGTACTGCCAATAAAATCCTGATCTCTATCAAAGTTTCCTTACACAGTAATTAGACTTACAAAGAACTGATGATGCTGAAGTTTATTTTGAGAAATTACCCATACTTTGTAGGTTGGCTACAGAGGCCATTGCGATGCACATAACCATCAAAGCCTCTCATCAATATACTCTCTATCCAATGTTGCTGCCTCATATTATCAGCTGTGTTGTCATGTAACTCTGTAGACTTTATGCATTAATGTTTTATGCATATAGAAACATGCAGTAACAGAAACACGCTTATTTGGGAAAGCATTTATTTTCCTACTACAGCACATGCACTGAGTTTTTGATGCTGGGAAACCAAGCAAAGGGCCAAACCACTATGATGACAACATTTGCATTTAAACATCACAGACTCTGAGATAAAACAGTTTCACCGTAGTGGCTGAGGCTGATCTGTATGCATCACAAATGATCACCACCATCCCATGACAACTAACCGAGGGAGACTACTGAACTGTCATCCTGTCTCATGTGTAACTGTTGCCTCTGCATGCACAAGCACCAAAATGCTCAAGCGATTCACTGTAGATTTACAAAAAAAAAAAAAAAAAAAAGACTGTATAGGCGCTATGTACACAGCTGTACAGACATAGTTTGTCCCTGGTTTTGGTCCTTTATTTCTGTAAGTCATTCTCCTCTAATATAACACCTGGAATCTCACTGCCCTTTTGTTGACCTCTCAATGCAAATAGTATGCCCTCATCTGTAAATACTGTGTTTATATAGTTGTGGCAAAAAACCCAATCTGGGTGAAGATTTTCTTTTCTTCCTTGTGTCTTGTCTGTGTAAAGCGATCTAGATAGGCTTATTGTTCGACCATCTCCTTTAGATGAATGCATGTTCTGTGTTTTATCAAGAGCAGGAAGAGAGGAAGATAAAGAGTTTGAGACATTAAAAGCTTCTTCTCAATCAAGTTCTGTTACTACATTTAAAAAACACAATATAAGTTGTTTTGGTTTAATAAATCATTGACTTGATAAGTGATAGACAGGTTGCTAATTTGTTAGTTTTCATCCAAAACAAAACATTTTGTTTAGCAATCATGTTCATACAAAAGATTTCTGATGGCTGCTTGAAAAGATCATTTTACAATCTCTTCATGAGCAGCCCTCTAAACTATTTGACTAGTTACCATTGTGCTTTTGTTGTGTGTGTTCTATCATTAAAGCCACGTTAAAATGCTAATGCTAACACCTAACCTCATTGCAAACGCAGCATGCCTGGAATCAATTCTTAGATGTTTGTCAAGATTAAAGTAAAACTAGCACCAACTCATTAAACAAGAAAAACGTTTTCAGTTCTGTGATGAAACAGATCTTTGGCTCTCATTACACTGTAGCATTATAATAGCTTGTAGCTCATTTATCAATAAAAGCTTCATGGAGTTTAAAAGGGAATTTAACTTTGGAGATTTAGTTTGTTTGAGCTACCGAACTTCTAGTTCTGTGACTTAGCACATGCACCAAAACAT